>VMBQ01001104.1:97103-121452 GCA_007657795.1 Dreissena rostriformis | reverse complement strand
TGTATGTATGTATGTATTTATTTTGACCTTGCAGTCAAGGATAACCCATGAAAGTGCAAGCACTTATTTCCAATGGGGTCCTTTGGTTTTTTTCTGAAGGGACAGCAAGCAGAAAAGATTGAGATACAAGGAATCCGGGTGCGATACCCTAGCTCTCTGCGAATAGATCCCTTGGTTCTTTTACGTGCTCAGTGTATAGCACCGATACACGCGAGAATTACCTGGGTTTCATATCAGTAGATCTCTAGTTGGGTGGGAAACAATTAAAGCGATTCTGAAATTCACATGTATGACATAACATTTTAAAACACACAGGTGAAGCTATTTACAGAATACCAAACACACTATTTGAACTGCCGTAAAACAGATCTTCTTTCCAAATAGTGTAAATACGCATTACGAAAGCACCAACTTTCAACTCTTGTTTTTAACAAATGCTTAATAACAAATACACGTAGGACAACGCCACTCGTTATGTTGACATTGTTATATGATTGATTGTCAGTTACTAATTGAATTACGACACTTGTTGCTTTAACATTCTTGCATTGTCAGTTATCAGAAGGATCATTTTGTCACTCACACGATAGACATCTAGTGTCTACACATTATACTTGAACCTCAGGTCTATCAGCAAGTTTTTGACAAAGTATAGCAAACAATGAAACTCCAGAAATTTTATCAGGAGATTATGGTTTAGTTATTAGAGTCGTACGATTCGGAAACCTATTTAACTTATTAAGGGATATGTTTTAAATGTTATGGTTTGCAGCCAAAAATGATCAATCTATAAAAACTATATTGAGCTATCTACAGAAAACTGCCAACCAAACTATGTTTAAGAAAGAACGTAAATATAATTCATCCACATAACGAAAACTAGCTAGTGCTTACAACCTTTGAAGACTAAAATATGACAACATTGAACAAATGTTCGGAGATACGTTCTGGTTCATCATCACATCACAAATCAAAGTGTTGTAGTAATTATCCTCGTGATGAGTATTTTCGGCGGTGCAAGGCTTCTTTGGATTAATTATCATACAATTCAAAAAGATACATAAAATGTTGGTATATTATATAAATATATTAACCAAAACAGTTAACGCAAATTCCAACTGTAAACATGTTAAAAATAGTTAACTTTTGAAAAATGTAAGTCATTCACTGCGCATGTTCTGTACATCATATAGGGTATTTTCGACGGTCGCAGTCAACTCTTGTTTACAGCACAAAACAGTTAAACACCCCTCTTCAAATTTAATAACACACTTGTGTAATACAATTTGAACTGGAACATCGATATCAATTGTACGTTGGTTCATAATATCCCTTTTCACATTGCTCTCCAATCAACATTCTGAAGTTCATTTTTGATATCGGATCGGATCTATAAATCCTTAAAAAATGGTTGTTAAAAAATACAAAGTGAACTCATTAATTCAATATGTCACAATGTGTAATGTTGTGTGGAAGTTGAATATAAATGTATTATAGTATTTAGTGGCTTGGATGGTAAGCGTGTGTTTAATATCCTAATAGTGTTTGACTGTACATCAGTTTTTCTTTTTTCTCGGGAAACCTTTTTATGTAAAAAAAAAATATATAATATTTTCTAAAAAGCGATCACGAGGCTATAATGGACTGTTCTCTGTGTGAAACAGGCGATATGACAATATTTTGATTAAATCAGAAATTAAATAAATGTAAAATGATAGCTTGGGATATTTCGGGATTTGTTGAAATTGATGGAAACCAATATAAAATGCAAATGCATGTGTTTATAGTCTGATTACTATATACATATTCAACCGACTTTGACAATTTGCACCCCGATCACTGGGATATAAGTCGTCCGTTTACATTTGGCGCAGTTTGCAGCCACGGAACATTGGCTTTTATCCCTCACAGGTACCCATTTATACACTGGGTAGAGAGGAGCAGATGTGGGATAAATTTCTTGCTCAAGGAAATTCCAGTGGTCAGGGCGGGATTCGAACCCGGGACCTCTCGATCCCTAAGCCAGCTTCCTACCATTAGACCACCGCTCTAATGTATTATGTATTAATGTGAGTTTGTTAATTTATCTATTGTATTGCTATTAACACTTAAATTAGTTCATCTGATGAATGAACTATGGGTATGCAAATTTAATAGCATGTGACTTACGCCAAGCATGCACAACACGCGTGTTTATTCCGGATAAAACCCATTTGTCGAAAGTACACAATCTGACGATAATTTAGCAAAACAATATAAATATGAAAACTATATAAGGAGATAAATTCGTTTTCTTATCGATATTTGTTTAATAGCAGAACACCAAATACAAACATGAAAAGATCAAAACTGGGATCATCGACGTGGAACGGGTAATTCAACGCATTAGGGGTTGATACCGGTTATAGGGCTGGCCGAACCTCACACTTACCCCATAATTTATCACCGTCTGAACGCTCATCTAAAAGTTGTTTTGATCAAATGTACCTATGCAGACAGAAAATGAAAAGATTAATGACAAAACGTGACGCGCGTATTGAATACTTCACATAGAAGTTGAGTGTACTAGTGTCGTAAGTAGAATCATACATTTATTAAAACGATTAGGGGATCGTTTTTAGTTATAAGTATACAATACAATATGGTCCATCTATAAAATATATTAAACTATCAAGTAAACGATGTATCCATAGAAAACTGTCAATATGTTTCATCCACTTAACAAACAATAGCTCTACTGCTTTTAGACTCTGAAAACATTTCAAGATATGTACGGGGATACGTTCTACTGCATCAACGCAGCACACATCAACTTTTTGTAGTATTTAATAGAGCAAACAATGACACTCCAGACACTATATTAGGAGATAAATCCTTGTTGTTTTCCACATTTTTTTTATTACAGAACACCGACTATAAACATTACATGATTAAATCTGAGATAACCGTCTTGGAAACGGTCAATGCTGTAGACATGCTTCTGAAGAAACAGCATGTGACACAATGTGACCTTGTCGAGATGACATTACGACTGTTGTGACCGCACCCTGTATAAAAATACATAAACTATATTATGACAAGTAGCAATAAGACATAGATTGGACATGAATTGGTTGATAGTGTATCTATTCAGTAAATTCGATTGAAATGATAAGCAACTTTCAAAGAAATTTATTCAGTTATTACCGATAAGTTTCTAAAGGTTAAACATACATACATTTTCTGTTTATAATACATTTATTGAGCATGGCAATAAAAGGGGAAACACTTAATCACAGAACCCATGTTTGCATGGCATTTGAGTTGTTAACTTAGTATTGATTCTTGTAAAATGATTTGAAGATTAGAATTTTCGAAAGGCATGTTAAAGTGAGCATCTAAAGTAACAACAAGCAGAATAGTTTTTATAAATGTGACTTTTCAACTTTATCTTTTACAGAAATAGCAATTTGAAATAACCGCAATTCAATATGTTCAATTGAAAAGTACATTTCGGTCAAAGTATGCACAAGATGTTTATGAGGAAAAGGCAAATATTTAAAAGATAATGTATAAATAGAAGACGTTAAACGTACCTGCTTACATTGTTTATCCATGTCTTAAGTCCAAGACTACAGGTTTTGTGTTGAAATTTAACGGACGATAACATGCATATTTTAGATATCTAAACAACAATGGTTACTCAATATGGCGACGAGCGACATCTGTAGCTAAATGGAAAGTACCCTAATAAACTGGTTACAAAACAGTTACATTTATTGATTTCATTTAAAAGCTGAAGGGATTGCGTTTAATAGTTTTGATATGTGTTATCGAAACTGCTGCATTGTATTGACCTGTTTGTTACATATAAAGACAAGGTAATTGAATAAAATCATGCAGCTATTTTTAACTCATTTTTTCTTTGCAATGACGTAAGCGCCTAAGGAGACATTTTTTTCTGACCGCCCAGTATTAAAATGTAGACGATATTTAAGTTTTAAGCCACTGCAATACTAAATAGTTCAGAGAAAATTAAAAAATACATAATCCATTTGTTAAATATGTTAAAAATGCTTAATCTCTCAACAACGTGCCGTGGCTTAGTGGATATGGTGTCCGACTAGCGATCGGGAGGTCATGGGTTCGAACCCCACAGACACAAAGTACTGGTTCTATTCCCAGGAAACAGACTCGAGAGCGTTTATATAAGCCTAAGGCTTTCGATGCAATCGAGCTAAAATAAATAGGTTTAAAATAATCTCTCAACACCAAGGGCAAAACAATCGAAAGGAGTACAAACAACATGTTTTTATTTTAATATATTCATGATTTTATTATTATTTACACCATTTTATTTCAATATATTCATCATGTTTTATTTATTATTTACACCATTTTTATTTCAATATATTCATCATGATGTTATTATTATTTACACAACTTTTATTTCAATATATTCATCATGATTTTATTATTGTTTAAAACAAGACAACGTTACGAAAAAAAAAATTCGCTGACTCTTTCAACAGCAATATGCCATAAGTGATAATTATATGTGAAATATTTGACTTTACGTAACAGATAAAAAGGTTTTTCATTAAAAAAAATGTCTACTAATATTTTGTGTATACGGTTATTTTATTTGCATGTTATGTTTTTCGGTCAGCCTATTGTTCTCCAAAAGTTGTATACAACTGGATTATGTAGAACTGAACAATTTAGGGCAATATTTATATATACAAATCCATCAGTTTTATTGCACAGATACTTTACGTGTCTCGCTGACGCATCTTTTACAATAAGACGACGACGACAACAACGACGGCGCCGATGAGCTGGAAGATAAGGCTTGTGAAGACTACGGTGACATTGCCGGTCGCTGGCGCATCTTGTTCAGTACGACGCCGACGACGCTGCAGATAAGCAGGAAGATGAGGCTTGTGACGAATACGGTGACAATGCCAGCGGCGGTCTTGATCCAAGGCGTCGGTGGGTTGGGGTCATAGTACTTCTCCACATTCGTGATCGAGAATGCCGTCCAGATAGACCCTGGTATGTATTTAAAGTATGTTATTTTTGTATCGTTGTTTATCAGCAATAAAAACGATTGCGTTTTCAGAAGTAGAAATTAAGGAATAATGAACCCTTAGGCCGAATGGTCTTTAAGTCGTGCACATTTACTACACAATTAACTCATTTGAAATGTGAACTGATATTGTAAAGCCTTTATACCCTTGTGTTGAGTGTTAGATGTCAAAATTAGAACCCACGTCTGTTGCGTTCATATATGACATTAAATATTAATATCATTTTAGTGACAACGACATTTTAAAAGTGTTTTAGAAATTGACGTTAGAGTGCAACACAAATGTCTTTCCACTTTTTTTGTATTTATCAATAGAAACTTAATAATGAATAAAAATAAAATCGTTTATGCCTTAAAGCAACCTAAAGCCAGAATGTGCATATAATGTTCACTAATAGTAAATTTACTACAAATTGTGAGACACGCCTTTGTTAAGGCGCAAATGTTACTTTGGTCTAGTAAGGTACGTGGTGCCTAAATTAGCTATTATGCAATCATCTCTTATTAGTTCGACTATGGTAAAACTTTGATGCTTTAGGGCATAGCGTAATCACTTATTTAAAGAAAAGGGGCCTTCTGTTCTCTTCAGCAGATTAAATATGATTCGTGAATGATCTTGCAGTAGCAATGCGTTTGAGAGCTGTACAAATATACACAATACAACGGTTTGCAAGATAAGTCGAACGGACGGAGACAACACTGCTAGCAGGGTTTTGTTTGTAAAACAAGTTTACCTTTAATGTCGTCTGCCGGCGTTCCAAATGTGTCCTTGGCGGCGATTGCGTACGCCTCGTCTGTCGTCAGGAAATTCTTCTTGTTGCCGATCTCCGCCAGCGTGTACGCTGTGTCGTCTTTTATCACGTACACACGGACGATGCATGACCTAGGACAGAAGAGATTTGCAGTTCAAAAGCGTTTAATACTGCAATGTTTGCTCATTTGTGTTTGTCGTAAGCATCAAGTCCAGATTTCTCGAAAGTCCAGGTTTAAGAATAATGGGATTAAGTTGTTTTATGGAGTCATGTAGGTAATTTTAAGTTGATGTTGTATAAAAGATGTTTTCTCATTTATTTCACACAAATGTTTCATTTGATTTTTGTAATACTTTTACAATTATGTATTTGTTCATTTCACTGCAATATTCAATAAGAGACTTTAAGCTAACTATGTTTAAATAACGAATATTCAATAGATCGGGACAAGGGCATGGTTGCTCAAACCTTTAATAGTTAATTAAGTTGACATACGTGGATCTTTTATTTATGTAATTTGGATGTACAAAAATCAGTGAATTCTATGCTAATTTTCCGTGCAATATATTTTATAATGGTACATAGGTGTGTGGGGGTCAAGGGCATCCCACTCCACACTGTACAAAGGTCACACGCAATTTATGCATATTATAACAAATATACATTTTAACATCAATAACTTTTAACAATATAACAATTATTTGTTAAATAGGTAATTTGCAATACATGACATATTTCGTCCCCTTTACAACTACTGCAGAAGAGGTTACACTAGTTCCCTTTCTTCATTTTGACGCCAATCATTTAAATAGTTAATTTCATTCAGTACATTGTAATGCATGGACAGTGATGATTTTGCTGCTCTAAGAGTTGGTCTAGTTTCATTCATTTTACAACTGTATATAAACATTTTAATAATATATATATATATTAAGTTTAAGGAGAGTCCATTTGTATTTGCATGTCCCAGTATAAAGGAAGGCTTTGTTTTTTTTTAAGTTCGAAAAATGATAACATCTAGAAAACAGTTCTGTTATTAACTGATTGGCATGTTACATTCCCAAATGTTGTATATTTTCACATTCATTTTGACAAAAGGTGCAGTTGGCTTAAGTGGTATATCTTATTTTAAATAAGAAGCAGTTGTTCCTACGATTATATGTACAACTCTATATTGAAAACACTGGAAATTGGTATCCCGTGTAATATTTTTGAAAATCAAGTATAGTATAAACAATATTTATCCATTTTCTATTCCAAGTGACAATTCTACGGATCCAGGAATACTTCAGAGAACTAAGACAAGAAAACAGATCAATCATCTTTAAGCCTTCTTCTGACTATTCTTTCATTAAAAAAGTTTTACTAATTCGTGGTTTACCAGTCTAAACAAAATGATACCACAGTTCATTGATATATGCTAACAATTTTTGTGGTGGGTTTGACAAGTAAACAAAGAGATGATTTAATACCAGTAATGCTTAAGTTTGAATAACTTGAATCCTTCCTTTTGGTGTTACAATTTTTCTTGACCAATTGTTTTAAAAAGGCTTTTTTTCAACATATTTAAGTTCTATACTTTTTTAAGGTCAACGTGAAATTTTGAGCAAAGCATGTCAAATGTTTGATGGTTCCAAATTAGTTTCCATCTGGTTTTAATGCTTTCGGAGCAAAACATTTTTTAACCTATCCAAACTACTTGAGTTTTGTCGACATTAACTTTTAAACCCGAGTAGTGAGAAATGTGTGACAGTGCATCTAAAGTTTCATTGGGAGATGCTGCAGAGCCATCCAGGAATAAAGATGTGTCGTCGGCTTACTGTGACAATTAATATTCTGACGCTGCAGAGCCATCCAGGAGTAAAGATGTGTCGTCGGCTTACTGTGACAATTAATATTCTATGTCATCAATTTTGATTACTTTATTTAGAATTAGACCTTTGTTTTATATACAATTTTTCAGCGCAAAGTATAGAAATGTAGCAACTGAACGGATCTCCTACTCTACAACCACGTTGTATAGGGAAAACATCAGATAAAAACCCACATTGCGTGACCGCCGAAACACCTTTTTTATAATGCATTTAGGAATTTTATAATGCAAGGACGAACATCAAACCATGATAAAGTCCGATCAACAAATGCCAATGACATAGAGTCAAAGACCTTTTAAAAATCTATTAGCAACAGCAGACCCGGATTATCGTTTTCATCCGTGTAATTAAGTAAGTATATCGTAAATGAGTTTGGTGTTCTCTCCTATGAACCAACCCTTTATCAATCCAGTTTGGTCATTGATTATTTTATGCTTAGTTTCAACTTATTTGCATATCCTGATTCCTGAACCGATTTTATATACAGTGTTTAATACCGTTGTTGACCGCCAGACCTGCAAAAACTGTCGAGGTTTATCACCTTTTGGAATGCATGTAATAATGCCTTGCGTTTGAGTAATGGATAAATGTCCACGTGTAAAAGCGTTATTTAGAGCTCCATAAACAAAGGTTCCCAATTTAGGCCAACACGCCTTCACAAAGTCAGTTGTAAAACCGGATGAACCTGGACCATTATTATGTACCATGTTTTTTTTAAACAGTAAAAGCCTCTTTTAATCTGATTCGCCCTTCTAAACTTTTTAACTGTTAACGCGTTCCGTTTGCGTATTTCTTTGTCAGCTATGCTCATTTTAGACACAGTTTATGCTTAACTGATTATTTTATGTTTCATGTATTGTTTATCTTTACGGATCCATTATTATTGTATCGTGTTTGATTTTTTAATGGCACACTCGGTTCAGTTCTATAATCTTCATCCGTTCGTAGGTAGGCATTAAAAACGATTGATTTTACCTGAGATTTACCAAGTTTTCGCTAGAACAAAATGAAACTAACGCATCCTTACCTGTTTCGCCTTGTAAACAAAACTTACGTCGATGTTTCCTCGGCGACGCACCATATTTTCGCCTCTGATGTCGCGTGCGTCTGCCTTAAGACCGTCGTCAGTTGCGCCATGAATGTAGTTTTCATCGTTAGGAAGGTCGCCTTCGTGATTGCCATGTAGTAGTTGAGGACGATAGAATTCGGATCGTACGTATCGATACGTACTATCGCTCCGGTGGTTGAGGTCTTTGACGGCGACCCAGCGTCAGTAGCGGCTGCCAATATCATGTATTTTTTATTTGCCGAAGCTGTTGCTACAAGTGATACAGCGCCTGGAAAGAATACCACATTAGTGGTTACCGGCAGACTAAATAAGGACTGCTTAAGATCTCTGAAGCAAATTTTTGAACTTTAAAAGTTCTTTGTCATCGAACTAATTTCTTTGAGCGAATACACTTTAACAGTAGATTCAATGTTTTATTGTCGTACTCTTCTTCAATCTTCTGTGGAATAATTATTCATAAGAAATATAATTGACGAAAGTAGCTAAAATATTCAAATATTCAAATACCTGTATTAGAATTCACAGAGAATAGCTCTGGGTTGTCATTATGCGTTAAAGAAAACGATAAGTCTGAGTTAAAGCCTTTGTCCGCGTCGCTTGCCGTCAGAATCGTAATCGTGACCTGACAGTCGTCATTGTAGGCTATCTCGCTGCTATAGAACGTAGTCGAGAACTGCGGCTCGTTATCGTTTACGTCAAGAACGGTGATGCGTACTGTAGTAGTTGCTGTCAATGGTGGCGTCCCATCGTCCGTGGCCGTCAGAACGAACTCAAAATGAGTGAAAACCTCGCGATCTATCGGCCTTTTCACAGAAAGCACATAGGTCGTTGAATCCGCCTCGATGTACATACTGGAGTTTGTATCGCTAATAGAAAGCGTTATGTTAGCATTGTTGTCAATGTCCAGATCATCAATAACTACGGCGACAGTGCTTGTTCCGGCGACGGTATTTTCAAGAACTGTACCCTCGTAGAGCGCTGCACTGAATGTTGGTGCATTGTCATTATAGTCCAACACCTTAATGGAAATTGTCGCGGTAGCTGTTCGCGGACCGGCACCGCCGTCTTTTGCCCTTATCACAAGCACGTACAAGTCCATTACCTCCCTGTCCAGAGTTATTGCAGTGGTTAAGGCACCGCTAGAAGCGTCCAGCGTGATATGGTTGCTCTTGCCAGTTATGAAGTGGGCCACTTCGAACGTAACCGCTCCGTTAAGATTAATATCAGCGTCGGTTGCCGTGACACGATCGATTAGCGTACCCGCCGGAACATGTTCTGAGACTGTAAACACGTAAGGCGTTGATTGGAATATTGGATGGTTATTGTTTTTGTCGCTGATTGTCACGGTGGCCGTTATGGTGGTGGATCTAGGAGTCAAACCATTGTCCACAATCTTCAATGTCATATGATACGTTGCTGTCCTTTCCCGGTCGAGGGTATTGACGACCAAGATTAATCCTGACGAAGGGTCGATTCCAAAGTCAGAGTGTGTATTTCCGTTTAAAATCGAGTACGTCAATGCGGCGTTCGTGTTAACATCATTGTCATAGGCATTTACTATAAACACTACAGTATTTAGAGGCGTGTCTTCTGAGATGGTCGTGTCAAAGGGCGCATTTTGGATCACGGGGTCGTTGTCATTTTCGTCTATGAGGCTGATTGTGTACGTAATGCTAGCAGAGTTCTGTTGCGAGGACGTGCCCTGGTCGGTTGCATTCACAATAATCGTATGACTGAAACATAGCAAGCCCACTCGTATGCGTTAAAGAACGACAGAACTATTAAACGATGCTTAATTTGTCTGAAGAGCAAGCATAATGTCCCTATTTATGATGAAATGGTTTTGGTGTGGAAAAATGCCCAAGGTGCCAATGATATTAAACCTTAATGAAAATGTTCAGAGAAAATGTTCTGGAAAGGTCGGTGCAGACAAAAAATAAATATATTAGAACTTTGCAATTGGCATATTCTTATACTAAAAATAAATATAAAAGTACAATAAATTCAAGTTCGTGATTTCAGTTTGCTTGACGGTAAAGTTGACTGACATGTACATGTAGAATTGCGAAATTATACTCTAACATACCTACCA
This sequence comes from Dreissena rostriformis, assembly GCA_007657795.1. NCBI lineage: Eukaryota > Metazoa > Mollusca > Bivalvia > Myida > Dreissenidae > Dreissena > Dreissena rostriformis. The sequence goes on along the minus strand of VMBQ01001104.1, from coordinate 110,597 downwards.
CGACATTGCAACACAAATACTGGAACACGGTAAGCCAATTATATCACATAATAACAGTTTAAAGAAGGCCCATTATATCTATACTTACCATTTCATGTCCGCACATTACATCACATATCCACACTTTCAGTAAAAGGTTATAAGGATATAAAAATACGCGAATTCAATGCTTTCATATATAATACTTACCTTACTTGCGACTCTCTGTCTAACACATCATTTGTGATAATTAGTCCAGTAGATGGATGTACTATAAACTTTGGTGACGAAGGAATTAAAGTATAAACAACTACATTGTTATTATTGGTTAGCGAGTCCGCGTCTTTGGCCACGGCTGTAACTACATGGGTTCCGATTGACGTGGACTCAGTAATCTCTATTGTAATATGTGCAGCGGGAAACGTCGGAGAGTTGTCATTCAGGTCGTTTATTGCGATCCTGACAAAACACGTGGCGAACAGAGGCGTAGTGCCGCCATCTACAGCTTTCACAATCAGATCATACTCGATGTTGACCTCGTAGTCAATCGTTGCCTTGGTGCTTATTACACCAGTAGTGCCGTGAATTGAATACAAGGTCGATCCCGTTCCACCAATTATAGAATATGTGATGGCGCCGTTGCTTCCGATGTCCGCATCGGTTGCAAGGACTGTAAGAACTGATGTCAGATATGCAACGTTTTCGTCTAGTGTTGTCGTATACAAATCTTGGATAAACACGGGCGTGTGGTCGTTGGAATCTGTTAAAGTTATTACCAAAGTCACTGTTCCCGTTCTTGTGTCAGTTTGAGTAGATGCCGTATCCTCAGCCTCTATCCTCAACGTGTATGACGTTGGAGCGACGTCGAAATCCAGGATGTTGGCGGCGAAGATGTCCCCTGTAAAGGGGTTGATAGAAAATGCGACGCCGATGTTGCCATTCCGGATGTAATAACGAATATCACCATGACCCCCCTTATCTGAGTCTGTTGCCGTCATTTTGTAGATGCTTGTACCTACTGCAGTGTTCTCTGCCAGATCGAAGTTTAACGGCGTAGCTGTAACAGTCAGAGCGATTACACATATTTTGGCCATATAATATAACGTTATATATATCGCCGGTACTTCAACTGTTCATACCACCGTTTATATGTTTATCAAGTATTGTATTCAAACTATTGTTAATACCGTTTATTCTATAACAATAATAAGAGCAAGATGACCCTTACAGTTAAATGTAAGTGATACACATTATGGCGATTTTTAAGATTAAGGTATTTATGCTTAACATAGACCCATGTGAATATCATACAATTATAAATTGAGTCTGGCTATAACCTCAGAACGTCGATGGTAAAACTAAAACGCACTGAATATGGGAGTTTGTTCGTTGAATGGGTTGACGACTACGCTTCCTTTTACTACAACGCTGTAAGTGCCATCGGAAACAGTGATGTGTAGATCATACTGCCACTGGGTAACAGCATCGTAGTCTATTTGTTTCTTCAGCTGCGAAAATATACGATTTTAAAGGTATATTCATGCTCATATTTGTTTTTACTTGTAGCTTTCTTATCACAATTTTGGTTGTACATCTGTCAATTCGTTTTACTGGTTATACAATAGAAAATTATTTATGGTTAATATCAGATACAGGTGACTTTTGTATTATGCGCTTTCAGTTGAATTTGATTGATCAATGAAATTCGATTATGCCGCATATGGTTATAGAACCATATGTGTCGTGTTAACTGGGCAAAATGCTTGTGCGTAAATTGTCATCCCAGATTAGCCTGTGCAGTCCGCACAGGCTAATCAGGGACGACAATTTCCGCTTTTATGGAATTTTTCGTTTAAATGATGTCTCTTCTTAGCGAAAATACAGTTTAGGCGGAAAGTGTCGTCCCGGATTAGCCTATGCGGACTGCACAGGCTAATCTGGGATGACAATTTACGCACAAGCATTTTGCCCGGTTTTCTCAGAACAAGACACATATTCTCACGACGCGGCTCATATATTTAACAGAGGACGAAAAGAAAAAAAAAACATTCTGTCTGAACTGGTCGCATCCACTATTCCTTTCTAAACGACCATAAACATATTACATAAAGTCAGATGTTAAAATGTGAACGAAATCCACCAAACAGTTATATAGGAAATAAGTACGTCTAATTTTTGGCACCATGCAGATATTTTATAGAAAAGAATCAGTCAATCAGCCATATTTAAGCCTTTACCGATCGCAAAAAAGTCCTTTCTTTACGATCATCTGCACATAAAGGTAATTTAGCCCTTTGCATGCTGGGAAATTTGTCGTCTGCTAAAATGTTGTCTGCTGAATTTCTAAAATTAGCATTTTCTTCGATTTTTGTTCAAAGAATACTATCAGAATAGCAAACAGTTTGGATCCTGATGAGACGCCACGTTCTGTGGCGTCTCATCTGGATCCAAACTGTTTGCAAAGGCCTTCAAAATCCGGTTCCAGCGCTCAAAGGGTTAGATGTGAATGTTCGAGTAAAATCTCTCAAGTAGATAAAGCGGAGTTGAAATGCAATACTGCTGCAGCTTCTAGAGTTTCACTTCTTTATATTGAGTACACAGCATTTTGGGCTTTTACATTATATGATGGTCAAAGAGATGACGGGCCATAATTTTGCTAACACTGATCGAAGATAAAACCCCGTCCTTTACGATCAGCTACAAATTAAGGATATTCAGCTTTCAAAGTTTGAACACAATCAACAAAGCCAAACAGAAGGGTCCAGTACACACAGTTTATATACACTTTATATTATATTGCAACAAAAGAAAGACGAAGGGCCATAATTTAGCCGAAAAAGATCGCAGCAAAAGTGACATTTATCTGAAGTATACATGTTTTATGAATCTTCTAACTATAAATCTATAATCACCACTGTTTGTACAAATATGCATTTAAAACGTGTATAACGTCGATTATAATAATCTCATGCGGAGGGGAGAGAGACCTATCTCCGACCACCCCATCCGCGGCCGTGTCCATGTCCTTCTTTCGCGCCTGAGGACGGAAGGACAAGTGCCATTATTAATGCCGCCCACTCCGTTGGGAATAAAACAGATAAATACGTTGGTTTTACAGTTCACCGCAGGGTTTTTTAACGACGTCAAATTGAAATATATAACGCTCTGAAACGATCGGATAAAGCTAAAATTGCAGAAAATTTGAATTCATTTAAGACAATCTGTCCGATTCGAAATGCATTCAATTTTTCAGCTGCATAAATGATCGCAAGAAATCTAGGTTAATGCCAAATAAGAAAATGTTTAAGGTAAGTCATTGATACAAATGTAAAAAAACGACAATACAAACATACCACTAGATTAGATGTGGCGTCATCAGCGTCAAAAAAGTGCGTGTCTCCTGTTGTTATCGTGTATATTAATGGACTGCCATCTGCGTCACTACACGTCATATCGTAAAGTACTTTGTTAATCGAATCCGTCTCGACCATGTTTGTAGTAAATGTCATATCAGATTGGCATGACGGCGCGTTGTCGTTGACGTTCGTTATTGTGACGACGACGTTAGTTGTGTCAGATCCTCCGCCGGTCTTCTCGGTGACTGTAACAATTAATGTATAGGTAGGATCCGTTTCATAATCTAATACACCCGCGACGACGATCTTTCCATTGTAAGGATTAATAACAAAACTTCCCTTGGAATTGCCCGAGGTAATGGCGTAAGTGAGCTTGCCAAAATCACTGGAAGCTTCGTCCGGATCTATTGAGGTCACCGTGGTTACTGAGAAGCCAACGACAGCGTTCTCCGTAACAGTCGTTGCATAAGGCTCGTTCTGTATAACGGGCGGGCCTTCATTTACATCGAGAATACTGACGTCAACGATGACGGTTGTGAAGAGGCCACCGGGATCGGTTGCAGTGATCTCCAAGAAGTAGTCCTTTGCCGTCTCGTAATTAAGGGGGTCTGTAGACAATACATTTATGTACATTTTTAATAAGCGTCAAACGATGTTTGTGGTGTTGACGATCATACAATACAATACTAATTTCTTTATATAATCTGTGCGACTTTTTGTGTGAATGTTAGCAATAAAAAGATTACAGCAATTAACATTAATTAATGAAGTTTTAAAATTCACTCAATAATAAAAAAAGAAAAACATGATATAAAATAATGTCATTTATACTCACACACATCTGTATACATTCAATCTTAGAGAAAGTTCTTATTAAGACTATTTACATTGTATACATTGTATTGGCATTTGTCAGCACGAAAATTAAGAGCGTTTTTCCAGGTATTCTCTTATGTATTATGAATAATCGCATACCAACAACTCTGTTGAGATCACTTTTGTTTGAATAACAATACATAACCTCATTAAGGCATGTATATGTGAACCTCATGTAAATTAGCGACAAAAAGGAGTTTTTCGTATAACAATTATTACTTTATGCTTTCCGGTGGTTTATAGAGAAATATTTGTGAATTGAAACTGATAATTCACTGTTTGAAAACAGTGAACTTTAACAGTGCAAAATATAGATAATTTTCATTGTTTTTCCGGAACTAGTTTTGACAAAAATACAAAGATAATCATTTGCAAGCTTAAAATAAAAAGAAACTGTGTTTCATTCGGTTGAATATAGATTTTAATTCACTCGTGGTCATAGAAAAAAAATCAATGATCACTCGTAAATTGAAATCCATATTCAACCGAATCTTACAAATATTCTCTATCTATTGGGATTGATTTTTATGAAAATGGAATGTTACCTAAATTGAATTTGTTCAAGGTTAGTTTATAGCCGTCTTAAAATCGAAGTTATGTTTTGTTTGTCTTCAATCTGTGAATCGAACCTTGTGATTGAGTTATTCGGTAACAAACTATAAATTACGTTTCGCAATTCAAACCAAATTTGAATGAGGTAAACCTGGACCATACTTGTAGAGACTTGAAGACTGGTGATCCCGGCGGCATCCTTGACTAGTTTAAAACTACTGGAGGGCGACTGGGCCCTGATGGCGATTGTCAATGCATCGTTTTCCGCGTCTGTGCATTGCAAGTCAGGAATGACTACGAAACCGTTGGCTATGAACAATAACATATGTTATAATTTTATTTTATTTTTCAAAATATGGAACACCATTTACTAAGAGCCCATGCTACGTGTGTTTTAAGAGAGTCTGTTCGCAAATATTGAATAGAAGTATAGATTGTTACTAAACAATAACAAAACAATGTTGTACATTAAATTTAATGTTTTATCGCATAAATTATACCTGTTATAGCTGTTTTTTAATATAAAATGCGGTACACGTAAGTTTACTTTGAAATTCGTTGTCATTCAACACAAATGATGGTGTATAATCAACTAACACAGCATTATAACTTAAATCTAAAAATCCTTTCAAGTATTTACTCTTGTCCTCTGACACCGTCACTGCCCATGACGAAGAGATACAATTCGGCGTGGCGTCATTGACGTTATTAACGTTCACTGTAACCAGTCCGATGGCCTGTTAAAATGAGCAGACAGACATCGTGTTAGAAAGGCGACCTTACAGAAAAAACTGCAGCACTAATTGGTTAGAGAATGACTTCAGACAAAATATAAGAATTAAAATAGTGTTATGATCGCAAACAATACTTTTAACGTCATCAAAACGGTTATCTCTCAATATATTTAATCGTCTAAATCGAATTTTAAAAATATAATTAAAAACGTTAATTGATAAACCTGTGTTATATATTTTTGAAACATCTTCATTGAAAGTTTGCAGACTTTGATGAACATGTTAATCAAATAGAGAAAGAAACGAACCGAACGTGGTGGTGTGCCACCGTCACTTGCCAAGACCGTTATGACGTACGACCTAGCAGTTTCGTAGTCCAAAGGCGCTGCGAGGATTATTTTGCCAGTGGTCGGATTGATGTTGAACCAATTCAGACCACCGTTCGACACTAAAACATCAAACACACTATTTGTCAGGCATAAAACCATTTTTAGCAGTATGAACAGAACATTCTTAATTACATTTACTCTATACTGTCGAGGTCGTTTTTTAGATAAGAAATAAAATATTACTCTCATAAGAGAATTACATGTAGGTTTACTATGTACTCACATGTTAACCAATGTAACAAATATACGCCCGTCAGGAGCAACACACAAATCAGGTAAAGATTGGACGAAGCCTTATTTTTTTTTTAATTCTACCTTTGACCTTAAAATGAGACCTTGATCTTTGAAACTGGGACTTGGTTATACAGTGCGCCACTTTTGTATTCTTGTAACTTGTGCATTTTTTTTTCAAAATTCTTAATTTGCTCAAAACAGAGTTTAGACCTTTGACCCTTTATTTGTACCGTTAACCTTATACATATTTTCCTGTGAGCGACACTCCGTCATATCATGCTGCTCACCTCTGCAAAGTAATCTGAAAATCCATCCATACTGGACAAATGTATGCTCCGGACTAAGTGTCAAGCACACATGTCCTTAACTTGAACTGTGACCTTGACCAAAGGACCAGGATCTTGTACACGAGACTCAGCCTCACCATGATTATCACTTATCACCAATACTGTTAAAAATACATAAATATGATATCCAAACTTAAATAGTGACCATGACCTTGCTCTGGAGACCTTGTTCTTGCGCGCAACACTCCACCTCACCATGCTGATCAATCGTGGAAAAAGATTAGACAAAATCCATGAATGCTTTTGAAAAAACCTTCATATGATCTTTGACCTTCCATATTGACATTGACTTTGGACCTACAGACATAGTTCTAGTACGTAACACATTTGCCATAATACAGATCACTTCTGCCAAGTTATTTTAAAATCAACCCTTGCGGGACATAATTTTGGTATGCTCCGGATAGTTTTTCAAATGCAAATTTCCGATATTTGATAGTTGAATTAGAATTATGATCTTGACCTTGGATCAAGGGACTTGTTTTTAGACACTCTGTCCAACCATGTGATCACATTTGGCATGTAATATGAAAATCCATCGATGATAGACAAAGTTATGCTCGGACAAAATGTCAGGTGCACATTTTCAAAATTTGACTTTGGACCTTGGACCTAGGACCAGGATCTTGCGTGCGACAGTCATTATGCTGATCACTTATAGTAAAACTAAAAAAAAGTTCATCCATGCTGGACAAGGTAATTGTCCGGACGGATATTTCCAGGCACAGGCTTGCCCGCCAAGCCATCCGCCAGCCCGACCTTTCGGTTTTCCCATATTACGGCCTTCGTTTTTTTACGCGTAAATCTGGTGTAATGAATATGGTGTCGGTTTTTAATTCGGAGAGTTAATGTCATGGATATTCTCAGTAATAAAACTGAGAAGGTCCAAATAATATTTTGACCTCCGACACAATATATTTTAAAATAAGTTCAAATAATTTGTTCAAGGGATACCGGAGAAGCAATGGAAATGTATGTTTGCAAAACGCTGTCATGTTGTTGTCGCATGCAAAGCAGTAGTATCTACGTACCTGATTGAATAGAATACGTAATGACGCCATCGGGGGTGAGATTATTATCAGAATCCCACGCTGAGTGGGTTGCTATTTCACTGCCCAGAGCCGTGTTCTCGTTAAAATTCACGGTTTTATCAACTGGAAACACTGGCGTGAATTCGTTGAGTGGCTTTACTTCAATAACAATGACAATAAACACAGAGTTGCTCGAAGTGTCCGTAACCGTCACTCTCATATCAAACGATCGCCATGGGCTTTCGAAATTGAGAGCTGCAACAAATAAAACTATAATAATATTTTGATTGTATTATCTTAACATATGTTACAAAAAATATACCATTATCTTTAGTTGACGATAAGCGATTTCAGCTCATCAGCTGTGTACACGCATTCACGAATAGTTAAAGACATTGATGTTTACATGATTGGAACACTAAGGTACCTGAGAACAAATTCCAAAAAACATTTTTCATAATTATGCGTGAACTTGAGTGCAATATATGATTGTGATTTTAATATTAACATATATTTCTATTTGCTCTACATTTTTTTTAGCTCTTTCACAATATTTAAATATACTCTCGCACCAGCCGCAAGTGTAATTCTTCCGGTACTGCTGATGGCAAATGTTGCTCCGATGTTGCCAGACATCGAGTATGACAAAGTTTCCCCATCGGCATCGGAACATAAAAGCTGTACATACTGCAAGTGGAAGGCTTTGCAACATTGGTATATAAAATTTCGGGTAAATGTCTTTATTTTGCTTCACACGATGGTGTTTTTTTAACGGTAAATGGGATACAGTTGTCAGAGGTTAAGAAAATTCTACACAAATTAATATGCTATGTATGACGTTATAAAGTCATACATTCAAGTCTCTGTTTTATAGAGTCAAGTCATTCTGGTAACGAAAACTGTGGAAGATACGATAGCAATACAACTCTTGTGGGGAGGTCAAAAGTACACGTTTTTTCTGTAGTTGACTGATTCTCTGGCATTTATTATACAAGCAAATGGGAACATAACTGATAGATTCGTGTCGATTTGCTTTCAATGACTTCGATCTCAGAACTATAATACGGGATAATGTGTAGCAAAAGATGAGACTTAATATATAGAGAAATAGCGTTGATTTTAAACTGGTAATTCACAGTGTCAAACAGTAAAGAAATATCAACACATTGATGATCTTCGCGGTTTTACTGTAAAATGACGTCATGACTTCATTATTCAGGCAAGTTTCCAGTTTAAGCCAGTTAAACCCGTTAATCTATAAGCATTTAAAAATTGTGTTTGTCGCGGTGGATTATCGATTATAATGGACTCGTTATTAAAGACGATAAATATGAATTAATTTGATCACTCGTTAATTGCAATAGATAAACCAACAATACCTATATACATAAACATAAATGTGCACTCATATAACACGATGATGCATTGTTGAAATTCACTCACTGTCACTGTGTTCAAAATCCCGGGCTCTTGGATAGATTCATAAAACGCATATGACGTGCACCTTGGCTTCTCATCAGACACTGCGGTGACGTATATATATACAGTTGTATAGGAAACCTTTGACGGTGAGCCCCCATCAGCGGCCATCATGGTCATCGCGTAATTTCGGGGGGTGCTCTCGTAGTCAAGGGCACCAGAGACGGAAATGACGCCGGATTTTGGGTCGATTGCAAATTTCCACCATCCGCTACCGCTACCATCTGCAAAAATAGATGTCAAGTTAAGATGCTGGTATATTGCATGTGGATACGGGTGAATAGTTTTAGCGATAAGACACTATTTAAACACATGCGCATATCTCAATCAGGTGTCACTCCCGGAATAACATTAAATGATTCACAAAAAGTAAAGAAAAGCTTAATTTTTTTTTCAAAATGCAACTATTTTCCGCAACAAATATTATTAACACTGTGTTCGGGTAAAAGATCACTATTAAAGATGTTCAACTAAATCTTTACACGCTACGGGTAAAAGATTAAAACAGTGTCATGTGCACTTTTAAAAGTTTAATGACATTAAGATGTGTATGTCCTTACATATAATACTATATGTTAGTTCGCCATCCGCGCCTCTGTCAGAGTCCCCACCGGTAAGAACTCCCACTGTGGCACCGTGGATGGCTGATTCAGCGATCTAGAAATTTAAACAGAAACATTAGCTGTACATAACTTAATATAAAATTACCACTAGCGGATGACAGGGACGTACCCGGCATGCGTAGCCTTCGTATTACATATATTTTTTTCCGAACCTTACGTTTATAGGCATATATTAAATGGTTAAACATTGGAGACGGGTCTTACTTCACTCGTTCAGTTTTGTATAACAAATGCATGCATAATTTAATAGAACTTTAATAACTAACTAGGGCCCCAGCCCACCAATAGGTTTCTTTGGCATACTATACGCGTATATTGTAAGCACATACGCAAACAACATGTTATTTTTTATATAAATATTTATAATCGTAAATTTTGCCACTTTCATTCCGTTTAATACTGCTCCAACATTTTCCTTTCTAAAATACTTAGTCTTGTACTCGTTCGCTCATTGTGTGTATGTACGAGAATATTATTTTTATTTTATTTAATGCAATCTGATAATACAAGTACAAACAGAAACTTAGCCATGTGTGTAAATATAGCATTTATTCAAAGAAACATGATTACATATTATATGATTAATTGTGTTTAATTTATTACTCAAACTTGACTTATCGCTCTCTTGTAGATTCGTCTTTGTTGTTGGTTTTGTTTATGTTATATCTATATTTTTGTTAAATAGATTCTTAATACTATAATCAAATTGTCCTAAACCTGTATTTATACTTTATTTAACAACTTATGAAATTTGAAAAAGGATCACAGTTCATGCCTTTATATATGTTACTATGTTTCTGAACATGTGTACCCATGGATTGTATGTCTATTGTATATTGAATAAACCAAACCATATTTTAACGTCAACCCACACACACGCCCTGAAATGCTCGCTAATGATTGTTAGACAAAATGCATTACAAGTATAATAAAACATGCACAACATTTCCGTCCCTACGATCCATAAACACTGGACTACTTTAATCATTGTCATTTGTTTGTGATCAAATAATAAATCAAATTTGGTGTGTCTGAAATAAAGTGAAATAGAAGAATCTTACAGAAAACGCAACAGCCGTCACTATCGGCGTGTGTTCATTCATAGAGTAAGGCAATATAATAATCTCACATAAAAGGAAAGAGGGTTCAATGTAGGCGTGTGTTCATTCACAGAGTTCACCGACACCAGAATGGACGATGTGCTGGAACGAGCCGGGCTTCCGTTGTCCGTCACCATGACGACAAGTATATAGACCGACTGCACGCCGCTTTTATCTAAGTCGATTGGAGCTAGAAAACAAAAGTATACTCTGCGATGGATCATGTTTTTGCTTAATGTTACTCATGATTAAATTACTTTACGTGTATTTTAGTGAGCCATTGTGTTTGCACGTACGGGCAAATCAGTGAAGAATAACGGAAAGTGTATTTAAACTCCTTGTCACAGCATATATTTACAACAGAAAGTCATCTTTCTAATTTGTCTAAAAACTAAAAATATTTTCACCCCCACACATTTTTGATCGTATTGTAACTTAAATATACTGTTTTACTGTTACACATTTTAACATGCATTATGCCCAGTTTTCTCAGAACGCGACTCAAAGGTGTTTCTTACCTCGCAGATTGAGCTGGTTCGTCGTATTTGTATCAAACCTAAAATATGACGTATACGTAGCCGGTGTACTGGACGCCTCCAGTGTATATGTGAACACCGTACCAGGGTCTCCATCTGTCGCGGTAAGCGTGAGCAAAGCGCCTGACAAAAAATCGGATGTTCAAAAATTAACATCTCATAGAATATAACCCATGTTTTATGTATACGATTGTGGTCTTAAAAGCAGATTTAAGTTGTGTTCAATAATACATTTTTCGTTTTTAGAAGATATTGGTTAATGTGACAGAGATGTATGAAGAAAAGCATTAGGATCGAGAACTGTCATAGTAGAATGAAATAGAAATAATGAATTAAAAGTTTACGAACACTTCACGAACACATACCGGCTGTCTTGTCTTCATTGATTGTCACGTGGTAGATGTTCAGTTCAAACTTGGGCGTGTTATCATTGACGTTATTAACGTTCACAGTCACCAATGCGGAGGCCTGATCAAATTTGAAAAAGAGAAATCACATTTAACATGTAGAATATGATACGACAAACCTGCACAAAGCATGCAAGGAAGCCAAAGTTATGCAACGAATACATCGAGATCTGGCTATAATAAAAGCAACACATTTGTATATTTTTGGTTAATTCGGCAAGACGCACAACACATTTAGGGGACGATAAGCTCGCAAAAGAAGCTTGTAATCGCCATAACCGACCGATTGAAATATTATTACATAATTTTACGTCGATGGACTGGCTTTGTTTGTGAAAAAACAAGTGATTTAAAAGCATATATTTGCAGAAAACGTTGTTTTTTTTAAACAATAAATCCTCAAGAATACGCACCGAACGTGGTGGTGAGCCACCGTCACTTGCCAGAACAGTTATGTTGTACGACTGAGCGGTTTCGTAGTCCAGAGGCGCAACCAGGATAATCTTAGCAGTGGTCGGATTGATACCGAAGTGATTCAGTCCACCGTTTGTCACTAAAACACCAAAAACATATTTACGTTACCAAAAACTGACGTGCTATATTGTGAAGGAAGAAATAAATGGCTATTTAAGCAATATAAATGGAGAAAAACAGGTTATTGCCCTATCGTTGTATATCAGGTGAGGCTTAGAATAAAATAACGGCGAGGCTTGTCGATGCGTTGTTTTATTCGCACCGAGCCTGATATTACACAACGATAGGCCAGTAACCTGTGTTTCTGCTAACCCATTTATGCCTAGTGGACACTCCTATCCTTCTATATTGGATCAATTTATTTTCAAAATTAGGGATGTCTAGTATATTTATTGCTATATTTAGAATATTTCTTACAGAAATTCCTTAAAGCAAACAGCGCAGACCCTGATGAGAAGCCGCATGATGCGGCGTCTCATCTGGGTCTACGCTGTTTGCCAAGGCCTTTTTTTCTAGACGCTAGGCATAAATGGGTAAATCATACCTATATGTCTCCGTTTTGAAAGAAATAATGAAAAAGAATCGCTACTACACTGCATCTTTAGCTTGAATGCATATAATGATTGACGTTTGACGTGTTAATAATGACGTCGTGGGCACTTGCGCGTTATATTCGTTAAATATGTTTTTTGTTTGTTCCTTTTTGTGTCTAAAATGTATTATTGGTATCGACTTTTTGTTTTGTTGAATCTGATTTTTACCCAAAATGATGATTTGATAGTTGGTTTCCGAGTAAAAGACCTACATCCAAATAGTGTCCGATATTACAACTATCTGTTATTCTGATATAACAATTATATCAGGCTGGGTTATATTGGTAAGATATCAATGCAATAATATGATAAGGTATATACTATACTCGAATGAAAAAAATAAAGATAAGCGTTCCACAAACATATACTGGTAGATACAGTGTAATAAATATTTTGTGCGCTTGAGAACGAGAAAAGGTTTTTCGAACGACACCAAATTATGGCACTCTCTAGGAAAAAACAAGAAATGTGTCCACAGGACACGGATGCCCCCAACTGTAACTTTGTCACTACATAAAAGTATAACTGTGTAAATGTTTTTGAGAAATACAGCGCCTACATTTTATTAAACTATTAGTTTGCTGCATAACAGGTGTTCAATATTTAAATTTTGTTGTTTGTTACATATGTCATCTGCTGCAGTTTGTAGATTATTTTTTCGCTGTTAACAATAACTATCGTGTTTTCTATATATCACCCTCTTTATTTTTTCATATTTTTTACATTTTCAGAATTAACATACTGCTTTGGAGTAGACAAAAAGAGATAGAGAGCAGAGAAAGGC
>VMBQ01001104.1:53390-96074 GCA_007657795.1 Dreissena rostriformis | reverse complement strand
CAGACGGACGGTCTGATGTAACCCATTTTCAATAGGGTTCGAGTCCTCATGAATATAAAGACACTGAACAAGTTTGAAAAGAATCGGATGAAAACTGTGGAGTTTATCGCGTAAACAAGAAAAAGTCTAACGCATGCACGGACGCACGCACGGACGGCAGACGGACGGTCTGATGTAACCCATTTTCAATAGGGTTCGAGTCCTCATGAATATAAAGACACTGAACAAGTTTGAAAAGAATCGGATGAAAACTGTGGACTTTATCGCGTAAACAAGAAAAAGTCTAACGGACGCACACACGCACGGACGGACGGACGGACGACGGAAACCACACCATGACATAAGCTCTTCCGGCCTTCGGCCATTAGAGCTAATAATATACGTATGTATTCTTATCATTTCTTGTATTTCTCGGCATTTTCCATGGTTTCGCAAGATGTTTATGAATTTCATTATCTTTGACATTATTTAACGGGTTAAATGTTCAATATTTTCTGCAGACAATCGATTCAGGCTTCATTAAGGTTACATTACACTATTAAGTCTAATTTGACCAAATTGGTATTTTGTTCGCTATCTTGAATCTTTTGTTTGTTAAATATGCATTATTAGTCACATAGTCTTCTATGTAAACAAAAATATGTGTTTTTTTTAATATCTGGAATATTTTATGTGTTAAGCGTTATGTTTTATAATTAGTTTCATTTTTCTGTATTTAAGACCCTATTCACGGTCGTTCACGTTTTGATTGGAATAAATCATTTCGTTTCTACTGAATAAAGAACCAGTAAACTCTGATTAATACAATCAAGTAAATCGGAAACGGAAACTGTTACAGATACGATACAGACGTAACTGAAAGCAGTCGTGTGGAGATAGTAGGTACTTGTGTATATGTATTCTCTGTCATCCATATAAAGAGCAAAGATGCAAGAGCAAAGATGCAAAAACTGATATTTTTGCGTTGATTTGCTATATATTACTCAAAATCAGGAATAATGAAAAGTAAAAGGCTTGACTTATAATGAATATTTATTTTATGAGTTTCTATGGTTATATGGAAATATCGTTGATTTGAAACTGGTAATTCACTGTTTCAAACAGAAAAAAGCAATGAAAATTATCGATGATTTTCACTCTTTACTAGGAAATGACGTCGTTATTTTGACGTAATGACGTTATTATTCCCTCTTATGTCCATTTAAGACCATATAAGTGTAAGAAAACGGTGTACTCACATTAAGTAATAAACAAGGATTGTCACCGTAGGATGACATATGCCCCCTTTTTCCACATTTTTCGAAACCTAAACGCAAAACCTAAACGCAAAGTGTGACGGAATTTCAGACTGACAGACAGACGGACAAACGGACAGTGCGATCACTATATGCCACCCTACCGGGGGCATAAAAAGTGTTTATATCGGGAGATTGTCGATTTGAATTTTCTCTTGATAACAAAATAAAATATTTTCACTCGTGGCTGCGCGACACGTGAAAATATTGATAAATCTGATCACTCGTGAATTAAAATTGGTAATCTATGGAATTCAACCGACATATACATACATGTGCACTTTATGACAGTATGATGCAGATATTATCGTATAAAAATTCACCCACCGTCTGTGCGGTCAGAGCTCCGGGCTCTGTGATAGATTCGAAAAACGCATTTGTCGTGCACGTTGGCTTCTCATCAGAAACGGCGGTGACGTCTATAGTTACTACTGCAGTGACGGTCTTGGACGGCGACCCGCCATCAGAGGCCTTAACTGTTAGCGTGTACGTTGTTAGAGTTTCGTAGTCGAGGGAACCAAGGACGGAAATGGCGCCGGATGTTGGGTTGACCGCAAATTTTCCATCATCGTTACCAGCTGCAAACAAAACATGTCAAGTTAAGGTTCTGGTCTGTTACAACTATGTTAGGGTGAACTGTTTTCGCAATAAGGTACACTTTAAACTATAATTTTGTAATAAGGTGTCACTTTCAGAAGAACATTTCATGGTGGACAAAAGATATATAAGAGCTCTCACAACACAGAGCGCTCGACTATTCCTCCGCTTTAAAAGTGTATGAACGTTTTTAATCGGACATGATAAAAAGTCTGTGAAGACATTTTTGATGGTGAATATCTCTAATAGTAATAAAGTAAGTTATATGCAAATATTATCCTGAAAATGTAGATACTATCAACTTATTTAATCATTTTTACAAATAATTGATCTTAATTTATATCACTATGTAATCCGAAGAAGGTCTGCATATAAGCTTACTACAGACAAATTTAAATACACCCTAGTAAATAAGCGGAAACTGATTGATCCCAAATGCAATGACAAGTTTAGACTGCATTAATTCTAGCTACATAACACATTTCAACAAAATATCTCAAAGAAAAATAAAGTTATTAAGTGGAAATATTTTTGTCCATTTTTAATAAAGGGGCCTTAACCTTACTGGCCCCAAACGCAATCCTCTGCAAGGTCTGTAAGAACATTACCTTCACACTAAGGTACAGCAAAATACCTCAATCAAGGAATTCGTTTTTCAAATTTGAGTAATAATGACCTTGACGCAAATGACTCCAAATGCAGGGTTTCTATTCAGGCTTTCAATGCAAACTTAAGTTATAGAAAAGCAAACACAAATTTAACCTAAATCTTGTAAATACAAACACAATTTGTTCTGCTAATTGAGGGCCAGAGTTTGGCCTTGGTTACTGACCATAAAATATGATATATATAAATAAATATGTGTACTAAATAAAGACATATTGAGATGTTGCAAGCAAACGTTAACCTTAATTTTGTTAGGAAAAAACGGACATAGCTCAATAGCATGTCAGAGTAATAAGCCTTAATCAGTGAACTTGCATTAGGATCTTGAAAACATGTACGAAGTTTCAATTGAATATCTGTTGTAGTTTGAGATATATGTACTTGTTTCATTTGAAAATCTGTTTTAGATACAGTGATATGGAGATGTTGCTCGTTTATCTTCACAAGAGCATTTCGAAGAGGTTAACCTGAAATGTTTTAGCACAAAACTGGGCCTAATTCTTCTTATCTGCAGTTCATATATATGAAATTTGGTCAGTGACCTCACACAAAGACCCCGAGCATTATTTACTACTATTTTTTGACTATCCGAGCTAAAACAACTAACTAACAACTATAATATCCCCAGATTGTATGAACAATCACAATAAATAATATGAATATATTCTATAACTAAACGAGATGGTGAGAAATCAGCAAAGCGATGGAAAATACAGATATATATTCATGTAATATACGAGACTGGTGTATGTCGCAGTGTGGATAGTACCATAAACATAGTTTAAAGTATTACAGACTCGACCAATCACGGATTATTTGCAATAGCAAAACAGTGTTGTGTGGATTTCGAAAAAAAAATGAAAATAACGTGTGTATGCTCTTACATAAAATATTATATGTTATTTCGCCATCCTCGCCTCGGTCAGAGTCCAGAGCGGTCACAGTTCCCACTTGGGTACCGTGGTTGGCCGTTTCAGCGATCTAAAAAAAAAAGCACTATTAATAACTCATTATGAAATTATTCGTAGCGGATGACATGGGCATACTCTGCCACCCTTTACGTATATCGGTATATAGAAAATGGTAAAGTTGATTATTATTTTGGCTTCACAAGTTAAGTTTAACATTCTGCTCACGGCTTCACTAGTTCAGTTTAACATTCTGCTCACGGCTTCACCAGTTGAGTTTAACATTCTGCTCACGGCTTCACTATTTAAGTTTTACATTCTGCTCACGGCTTCACTAGTTAAGTTTAACATTCTGCTCACGTTTCACTAGTTAAGTTAAACATTCTACTCACGGCTTCAATATTTAAGATTACCATTCTGCTCACGGCTTCACTAGTTAAGTTTAACCTTCTGCTCATTGGTATATAATTAGCGGTCAAACCTGGATACATACTCAAACCATTATTTTTTGTATTGTAGTAATCTTTGCTTTCTGATATGCTTAGTCTTTTACTCGCTCGTTGCGCTCGCTTATTGTGTGTACGTTTGAGTACATTATAATATCTTCAGCCAACCCATATGCAAAACGATTTCTAAAGCATATGCATTTTCTTCACTCACATTTTTGATTGTCCGTTTTATGATTGTAAATCATAATGCATCATTCTTTTCACCAGAATTATCTTGTTTTAAAGGAATTTTAGCGTCTGTAATAATAACAATAGCACACACTAATCAAATTATTTAATAAAAGTTCACGCTCCATACATACATACAATTCGGTTGGATGTATGTGGTGAACCCCAATAAGGTAGGGTATATGCATTCTTTGGTTGATTAACTAAGAATGATTTACAAGCTTAAAACTGTATTTAGCTTGATCTTAATAATTAAAAATAATACGTCTAAATATTAGTCCAATGACTGTGTACGGCATAAATCTGTATTGAATAATACATGTGCTAAATATTTTTGGCAAGTTGATTCGCTTAATTATGTGCTCATTCTAGTCATTGTTAGTTTCGAAACTCGCCTTTGCAAAAACAAATGCATCTTCGGTCTAAATCTAGCATGACCTATCGAAGCTGTAAGTGTTCGTCCTCAATATGTAAAATATTTCTGAGACAATTTATAACCGAGATTGTGAAAAATGTATAATCAAACAGAAGTGTGAATAACGTGTTCATTTGTTTAATAATTATAAAGAGGGTATATAAAAATCCAGCATCAACTTCATTCGATCAAATTAGCAAATGCAATATTAGGCATTATTCATTCGGGTATACTAGAGCGAAATTCCTCCAGCATTTCTTTGGTGACAGAATGGTCAAACATTTGCTTAGACAGAAACGGCAAATACAACATGCACAACCTATCCGCCCCTACGATCAATAAGCGCTGACGTTTATCAATTGTCATTTGTTCGTGAGCTACATCTATTACAATCACAATTATCTTACAATTCATTAAATTTGTGTATCTGAAACAAAATAAGAACCAATACAAAAATCTAACCGTAAATGTAACATTGCTCAGTATTGGCGTATGTTCATTCGCAGATTTCACGGACACCAGAACGGACGATGTGCTGGAACGAGCCGGGCTTCCATCGTCCGTCACCATGACGACAAGTGTATAGAACGACTCCACGCCGCTAGTATCCAAGTCAATTAAAGCTTAAACAAAACAAAAGTATACTTTACGTTGGATCATGTGTGTATCTGATATTGGAAATGATGTAATTACTTCACGTTTATTTGATTGTGACATAGTGTTTGCAGGTACGGGAAAGTCAGTTAATAATAAAACAATCTGTCTTTTAGCTCCTTGTTTCAGCATATATTTAATGCAAATAGTTACTTATCTTATTTGTCTGACAAGTATTCATATTTTTGCCCTTTAGAACATGTCGTATAACTATTTAAATATGCTGTTTTACTGATGCACATACAAACAGCGGTATGTCCATGTTTAATATATTTTTCTTACCGAGCAGATTCAGCTGGTTCGTCGTTGTTGTATCTAATCCAAAATATGACGTATACGTAGCCGGTGTACTGGACACGCTCAGGGTATATGTGAACACTGTACCAGGGTCTCCATCCGTCGCGGTAAGCGTAAGCAAAACGCCTGACAAAACAGCATGTGGTTCGAATGAAAATTAACATCAAACACAATTAACCACATTTATTGTGTCTATGATTGTGGTCTCAAAATCAATTAATGTGTGTTAGATACATATTTCCGTTTCAAATGAAACGGATCATTGAGCCCGAGACTAAGGTTTTGGTGAGACCAATCACAAAAACAAACACTATGATGTTTGGCAGAAATAGAAAAAATAAATTAACAACCGGCTAGCAGTTAATTAATTAACAAACATTTCACGAACACATACCGGCTGTATCGTCTTCATTGACAGTCACGTAGTAGATGTTCTGTGCAAACTTTGGCGTGTTATCATTAACGTTAGTAACGGTAACCGTGACATTTGCTGTAGCCGAGTTTGTATTAGCCACTTCGTTCGCTTTAACTACAAGAGTGTATGTCATCGTTGATTCAGCATCCAATGCTGCAGCAACGAGTATGAGACCGGTGTTGGAATCAATGGCAAACTTGTTGTCATTATTGCCGCTAATTATCGAGTAGACAACCTTATCAGCAGTGTCAGCGTCCGTGGCTGTTACAGTGATAACGCTTGCGCCGAGGGTGGCGTCCTCAGCGATGTTATTGGTGTACGAGCTGGGATTGAACACAGGTGGCGCTTCGTTCACGTCCGTTATGGTAATACTGACTGATATTGTCGCGGTATGGACGCTATCGTTGACCTCGATTGTGAACGCATAGTTGATAGTGCCGCTCTCATAATCCAAAGTGCCTGTTCGGATAGAATAATAATAATATGCATTATATATATATATACATAATAATAATAATACAACGTATTTCGATTAACAAAACCAGTTTACACAAATAACGTAATCATTTTCTTTTACAAAATATACAAAAGCTACACCGCTTGATTCTAAACTTTTTTTATGGCTGAGTAACACAACTGTCTTGAATGTTGCCAATTACCTGCGGGTTTTAATTTCACTATACTGTCAGAGGTATCGACGGTGAAAGAGTCCATTGTGGTAGGCTGCACCGTGTATGTAAGCGAGCTACTGTCCAAATCTGAACAGCCTAGGTCTGGGATTACTTCATAAGAATTATCTACAAAACAAGATGATATAGTAATATGATAATAAAAATAATAATAATATTGTTGTATTGGAGTTGTGTAACCACAAGTACAGTTGTAAACAATACGCGTAGGAAGAAAATAGGAAATAAACGTGTTTTTTTCTAAGATAGTGCCAAGGATTAAAGGATATAACATCATGTAAGTCAACCGATTTCAATTGCACGACCGTTTAAAATCAGTTATATGTTATATTGATGCGATTTTTTAAAACTTCTTTCTCGATCGGTCAAAGTTTTTAAAATTCACATGCTCATGGTCCAAAATGAATAGGTTTTTACCAAGGCATGGCTACAATACCAACACAACAAGCAGAAGAATCGCCATGTAAAACTGAGTCGAGTAACACAACTCAAATTATCAAGTGCCAATATAACTAAGTAATCAAACACTAAAGATCAAGAAGCTTAAAAAATAAAGCGAAGTGAGTCTGTATCAGGAAGCCCTCGAACTGTAATATTGTTTCACCTGCTGTATTGTTCTGTTTCATTTTCAAGTTTCTTTATTTTTTCTCCATGTTTTCGGATGGATTCCTCTATAGTTTATTTTTCTAAATTATTGTCAAGGAATGTTTTATTTATGTACTTTATCGACCCTAAGTGTTCATTGCATGCATTATATTTAACCGATAACATATAAAGTGATGCTATACTTAATTAAACATATTTTATCTCCTAAAGCAAATAATGACATTGTTACAAATATCTACATATGACCTATACATACATAATTGAAAAAAGGTTAGAAGTAAAGTTCTTCAACATTATCAGGGGTCTTTCCTTTATTAACATATTATGATGAAGAAAGAGATACATACATGGAAATTATGTCATTTACAAAATATAAAGTTGAGAACATAAAATGCAATAATTATATTGATTGCATTCGGGATATGATGATAATAGTATTAATACTTATAATAGTGGTTACCATAATAATAATAATAATAATAATAATAATAATAATACTAATAATAATAATAATAATAATAGTAATAATAACAATAATAATTATAATTAAGATAGTTCATATGGTAAAGTTTATTAATAATGAGAGTAATACGCCCTGTCAATCAAAATGAGAATTGTTAGTTAAGTAATGAATCGCTGTCGTAATAATATATTTTTGAATATTTTTCATTAAAAATGAAGCTGTTGATTTCATTATTTGATGAGGTCTTACCATAAAGGAGCAGCTCACAATGCAGGGGATGAAATGATCGTCGCCCAATAAAAAGAGCTATTCGATGCAAACGGTAGGTAAGCAATGAAAGAAGTAATGCTCCACATTTCAACATCATTTCTGCACGCACATAGGGGGTGTTTGTAAAATGAGTATTGGATAAGTCCAAGTTGAGATTACTGCAATTATTTCTTAAACGGACAATGTTAAATTGGTGAATTGCAATCTCCAGTGCAGAAGGGGATTGTCTTCGCATACATTAAATAATTGGTGAAAGGGAGTTTTAAATTTCGAAAGGATGAACACAGGCGTGAATAAAGTTAAGTTCTTCTTGATAAAATAATAAAGTATTCCGCGTTTCTAAGATTTCGAGAGGAATGTTCATGAACTGTTTGTGGAAGAAATGTAGTAAGATAGTTGGGACACTGGCAGTTATGCATTTTGTAGACACTACTTAGATTGAGATATCTTCGTTGTTTGTCTAGACTTGGCCATTTAACTTCAGTATAAATATTTCGAAGAAAGACTGATCTGGTTAGGCCTGAGAAATATGCGCGGCTTCATTTTGGATTATTTCTTCAAATGACTTGTCGTACAATGTATAACCGCAAAATACAAAGCACGCATATTCAATTTACGGCCGCAAAGCAGTAGATCCTCTACACTCATCATTGTTATAAAATTCCAATTTTCAATGATTATTAAATGGTAAAGACATTAAAAATCTGCTCGTTTGTACAACCATACATGCCTCTGCATCGGTTTACTTGACTGTTGAGACTTTAATATGCGCAGCCGTTGCATGGTGATTACTTACAGAATTATCAATTGATATTACCTCACTGTTCATAACAATTAAATCGGAGACAAATGTGGGGTCAAATAAAGTAGAAGTATTGGCGGTGACTCTAGTTGCTTCAGTTTTTACATTGCTTTTACTAAATAATTCCAATGACTGTTTAAGACGGGTACAGTTTTAAAATTGGTCTTCGCTTATATCATCGATAATAATTACATGTTGGTTCATATCCAAGGCTTTATCAATATTGGTATCAAGGTCATTGCAAAAAAAAATTGATTATAGTTTTGGGAGATAAAATCAGCAAAGAAGAGCAGAGAAGTAGCCTGCTTTAATGTCAATCCAAAATAAGTGCAAAAGGGGATAGTCTAACTCAATTACACGCCGCGACAGTATAGACTCATTAACATAAATTAGTAAGCCGCTGGAGTGAAGAGAAAACTCTTTTCGGTGAAACCCTGCATTGAAATTTTCAATTGTTTAAACAATATCGGGAACAACATCAGTAAGATGAGTTTCCGTGAAGCATAAAACGTCAAAATGACATAGATTAATTGCTATATAATCAAGTTTGTTGCGTATTGAACGTACGTGCAAATGCAAGACACTTGTATTCCGGTCTAGGATTCAGTTAAATAATCCCTGATAAAAGTAGAAGAAAACGTTAATATGCTTCAATTAATAGGCGGTTCATTTCAACGACAAACGGTCAAATCATGCAGCCTGAGAGTAAAGCGCGCGAGAGCCAAAAAACTGTGAGAAATAGTAACAAAAGTTCGCTTGTTGCACTCCATCTGTAAACTATTTTTTTAACGACAAAAATATTTACTTGAATTAAAGGGACTTGTTCACAGTTAATCAAAATGGTAATTTTCAACTTTTTTGTCACAGTTTCAAGAAATAAATGAACAATGTACATAAAACAGTTTATGAAATAACACTAATGACACAGACTTATACTGAAAATACACTTTCGTTTACGAAAAATCATCGTTAGATATTGATAAAATTAAAATGCGTCTCTGACGCGAAACGATTTAAAAAAAAAACGATTTCGTTTCTTATCGTTATATTTTGTAACAACACGTGGATGGTTATACAAAGTATAAAATACATGGCACCCCATGTGAAGACGGATGGTCAGGTCCGCATATAATATAGTCGTAAAGACTCAACGACGACCCAAACATAAACTCTGAATTACACACACACACACACACACACGCACACACATACACTTGAAGACGGGTGCCTAAGTGGTTTCGGCGCTTCGCTTTTTCTCCAGGGGTCAGTGGTTCGAACCCTGGTGTGGTTAACTTTTTTTCTCTTTTCTTTTTCGTTTTTTTACTTTTTTTTTCTTATTTCTATATTTGAGCTCTTTGGTTCTGATGTTTATATTTATCAATTTAAAGCATTTAGTGACAAACTTGAAAACATGCCAAAATCTGTGAACGAGTCCCCTTAAATAACCCCACAGTATTCGGTATGCAGCAATATCTTTACCGAGGTAAAAGATTAACACAAAAAACATATTGAGTGTATGGCCGTGGGTTGCCGTGGGCTAATACAAATTAAGTTTCGAATAACTTCTTGAAATATTATGGACAGGACTAAACATGTATAAGGATAAGAAAAAACAAAATGAAACATTTTGCAGATGAGACAGTTGGACAATATAGGTTAAGTGAATATTTTAAGCATGTTTCTAGTTATATATTAGCATAAACAACGGTTGTAGGTAAAAGGATTGTCTAGATATCATGCGGAAACAAATGTTCAACGGTTCAACCTAACAACCGACCGACGGACATGTACACACCAATATAACCCCGATTTCTCGAAGGGGGCAAACTTTTATTAAGAAATTGCACAAAGCAGACATACAAACTTTTTTCACAAAAATGCATGTTCGATTTCACATACCGCTGTTTTCTGGAACCGTAAGAACATACAGCAGTTGGCTGCAAATTGGTGCCACATCGTTGTCATCTTCAACGGTTACCGTAATTGTAGCGGAACCCTGCAATCCAGACATGAATAGTGTAGGTCTGGTGGCTCACATATTTGAGGGCTGTTTGTAGATTTGATAAGGGCGCGAACAAATATAACATTATAAAATCCGTCAGGTTAAAACGTATTTTAAATAACCATGTTATATGAAAAAAAAATAACAAACCGTCATTGCGGGTGTCCCGCCATCGATCGCAAATACTTCAATTTGATATGTTTTGTCACCGGCCGGTAACGTTTCATAATCAAGCACTTTGGCAAGCTTAATCTCTCCAGTGACCGAGTTAATAGTGAAATACGTGTCAGTTGCCGCAGCACCATTCTGGGTTACTGGAATATTATATTGTTTCCAATAAAACAATTGCATCATACCAATACAAATATTGTTTCATAAATACATTTTCCGGTCAATGAAATTTAAAATCTGATTAACGCCACGTGATTATAATTATAAATATACATGATTAAATTATATCTGTGAATACACTGTTTGATTAAGTTAATTGTGAAGTAAGGCTCTATCGAATGTTTCAGTATTGGCGCACAATCAATGTCGATTGCATTCATAATAATCATTATAAAGTAAAGATTGTCAAAAAAGTGATAACAACTCAGGCACCGATTGGTCATGGGAAATGACACAGCAATGCCTGGAAATAAAACATATTTCTTGCACGTCTTAACTTTACGTTGAAGACATATTGGAAGTTTAAATTATATCGCTTGAAAAATGCGGAAATAGTTCGCTCCACAAACTTCTAACATTGTATCCTCTCTGTGGCAGTATACAGATTCTAAAATTTAAAGCATTGTATTGTTTAATTGATCATATGTTTACTTATACTGAATTATATAGATACTAAAATGGAATAATATAATGGTTTTCGAACCTTGATTTATTGTGTATTTCACGATGCCATGCGGACTTGCATCGTCAGCAGTGTCAGCGTCCGTGGCTGTTACAGTGATAACGCTTGCGCCCAGGATGGCGTTCTCAGCAATGCTATTGGTGTACGAGCTAGGATCGAACACAGGTGGCGCTTCGTTGACGCCCGTTATGGTTATACTGACTGATATTGTCGCGGTATGGACGCTATCGGTGACCTCGATTGTGAACGCATAGTTGATAGTACCGCTCTCATAATCCAAAGTGCCTTTTCGAATAGAAGAAGCATAATAAAAATGATATATTTAAATTACTTATCAAACATGCAAAGGAAAGTGATTATGAAATTTTGTTATAAAACGCTGACATTTAACGTTTTATCGTAACACGAATCTAATCATGGAACGTATTTTTGATTAACAAAACCAGTTAACACAAATTATGCAATCAAATTCTTTTACAAAATATACAAACGCTTCACCGCTTTATTCTTAATTTTTTGATGGCTGAGTAACACAATTGTCTTGAATATTGCCAAGTACCTGCGGGTTTTAATTTCACCATACTGTCAGAAATATCGACGGCGAATGCTGTCATTGTGGAAGGCTGCACCGTGTATGTAAGCGAAGTACTGTCCAAATCTGTACAGCCTAGGTCTGGGATAACTTCATAAGAAGTGTCTGCAAAACAAGATGATTAAACGATAAGAAACAAATAATTATAATGATGTGGTGTTGGTGTGTAACCACAAGTACAGTTGTAAACAATTCGCGTATTAAGAAAAAATAAGGGGCGAGGTTCAAGATGTATGGTTGGTCATCGGCTCTTTTCGTTTTAAAGATAAGGCCGGAAAAATCTTAGTGGTGCGGTATGAAGATTGCCAAAATTGGATTGATCTATTTCACAATGCCAATTTTCTTGATCATAGGTCAAAGCATTCTCAAAATATTATGCGGAAACAAATTAACTGTGAAAAGCCGCTTTGACATTGATATTGGACTTATTGATCTCAAACACGAAAAGCGTCTTTCTTTCCTTCGAAGTAAAATTCATACCGATTTGCCAAGCGTTCTTCGTGTGGATACGTTATGTCTACGCACCGATCGTCTGACTGACCTTACCACAGACGGACGGATAGTTGAAATCTTATATATCTCCTCTTCTTTAAAGAGGACGGACAATACAACAAATGAACCTTGTGGTATCAGGGGGACTATATTTTCAAATTGGTTATATAAATGATCCTAACGAAAAAGGGAAATAACTGTTATTTTTTTTAATAAATTAAAATTTTAAATAGAACAAAAGTCGCACATTCACTTCGTCATATCATAAGTTTCAATGACCGAATGCGAAGAAGTTATTGTCTTCGAACAGACAGACCGACAGACGTCCGTGATGTCCAGTTAACCCCCTTTACTTCGTGACGGCGGGGGACATCAGCAATATGATGTTGTATCACCATACCTAATTTCTACATAACGGATGATTCCCATGTGTGTTGACGGTACCTTCAATGACAACTTCAAATTACTATTGTACTTATTTAATGTTACGAGCTCCTGTTACCTTTCATCTGTTCACCTTAACATCGATAAACTTCTTTTCTTCCCAATCAATCTTCACATAATTTTGCATGGTTGTAGGTAAAAGGAATTTCGAGATATCAATCATATCATGCGGAAACAAATGTTTAACGAACCGATCTGACAACCGACCGACGGACATGTACAAAGCAATATATTAGCGCTTCCTCGAAGGGAGCATACTTATGAAGAATATCACACACAACAGACATACACACATTTATCACGAAAATACATTTTAAATTTCACATACCGCTGTTTTCTGGAACCGTAAGAACATACAGCAGTTGGCTGCAAATTGGTGCCACATCGTTGCCATCTTCAACCGTTACCGTAATGGTAGCGGAACCCTGCAATCCAGACATAAAAAGTGTAGGTCTGGTGGTCCACATATTCGTGGGCTTAGTGTGGATTTGATAAGGAAAACAAATGCCAAGGAAGTACATTTATAACCGTTTCAAACCTACATTTAAAGGCAAAAGAAATACGTTCCATCAGTCAGAATTTTACAGAAAAGCAGATATCATCATCAATAACGAACTAAACTTGTCAACGTATGGCGTTATAAACGACACAATAATTAACATAATTTATGTCAAAAAAGAAGTATGATTTAAATTGCACTAATAAAATTTCTCTTTCATCAGGTCTTGATTAACTTGAACCCCGTTGTCAAGGGCGCGAACAAATATAACATTATAAAATACGTCAGGTTAAAACATAATATTAATAACCGTGTTATATGAAACAAAAGAACCAACCGTCATAGCGGGAGTCCCGCCATCGATAGCAAATACTTCAATTTGATATGTTTTGTCTCCGGTCGGTAAAGTTTCATAATCGAGCTCTTTGGTAAGCTTAATCTCTCCAGTGACCGAGTTAATAGTGAAATACGTCTCAGTCGCCGCAGCAAAATTCTGGGTTACTGGAATATTATATTGTTTCCAATAAAACAATTGCATCTTAACAATAAAAATATATCATTTTTATTTCATAAATACCGGTCATGGATATTTAAAATAAGACTTACGCCACGTGATTATAATTATAAATAAACACGATTGCATTATAAATGTGAATATACTGTTAATTATTTGGCAAGTAAGGTCCTATCGAATGCTTAATTATTGGTGCACAATCAATGTCGATTGCACACATTATACACTTAAGATTTCCAAAACGTGATTACAACTCAGGCACCGATTTGCCAGGGCGAATGACACCGCAATGCCTGGATCATTTGGAAATAAAACGGATTTTTGCGCGTCTAAACTTCACGGTGAACACACATTGGAAGTTGTAATTGTATCGCTTGAGAAATGCGGAAATAGTTCGCTCCACAAACTTCTAACATTGTATGCGGTCCAACTGGCCGACCGACCGACCGACAAACTGACAGATTGACGCAAATATATATAGTCCTTCAGCCAAGTACCCAAAATTGAGATGGGGTGTACCAGTGAGGGGGGCAAAACGACACCTATATATCTTGGAAGATGCTTGCCAGAAGCATATGAAAATGGTTGATAACAGTTTGGTACTGGCAGCTTTTTGTATTTTTTTCTCAATTGAAGATGGGGCATCAATCAGCTTAATTTTCATAAATTATCTGGGAGAAATTGAACCGCACATTGCATGTAGTATTTTAGTAGGGTCAATATATGAAACAAATACCTTCAACCACCAAAAAATTGATACAAAAGGTATTTTAACTGAACCTGGTATGGAAGAAGCTTCTTTTTACCTCAATCGGACATCCGGAAAGTTTTTTTTTCAAGATGGCCGCCAATTCCTATTTATGATCATAACTATGTAACTATACAATCAAATTTGATGAATTAGGTGTCAATTCCTAGGTTTCAAGGGGCAAAGAACACATAAAAATCATGAGACATTGTTTAATTGTACAATAGTACACTCAAATCCAACATGGCGTCGAAAAGGGCCGCCAAGATGGCCGCCAAAACCTATAAATGGTCATAACTATGTAAATATCCACTCAAATTTGATTATTTTGGTGGCTATATATGGGTTTCNTAAGGTTTCTCGAACCTTGATTTATTGTATATTTCGCGATGCCATGCGGACTTGCATCGTCAGCAGTGTCAGTGTCCGTGGCTGTTACAGTGATAACGCTTGCGCCTAGGATGGCGTTCTCAGCAATGCTATTGGTGTACGAGCTGGGATCGAACACAGGTGGCGCTTCGTTGACGTCCGTTATGGTTATACTGATTGATAATGTCGCGGTATGGACGCTATCAGTGACCTCGATTGTGAACGCATAGTTGATAGTGCCGCTCTCATAATCCAAAGTGCCTTTTCGAATAGAAGTAGCATAATAAACATTATATATATAAATTACTCTAATCAATCATGCAAAGGAAAGTTATTATGAAATTATGTTATCAAACGCTTATATTTAACGTTTTATCGTAACACGATTGGAATCAAGAAACGTATTTTCGATTAACAAAACCAGTTTACACAATTTATGCAATCAAATTCTTTTACAAAATATACAAAAGCTACACCGCTTAATTCTTAACTGTTTTGATGGCTGAGTAACACAATTGTCTTGAATGTTGCCAATTACCTGCGGGTTTTAATTTCACTATACTGTCAGAGGTATCGACGGTGAAAGAGTCCATTGTGGTAGGCTGCACCGTGTATGTAAGCGAACTGCTGTCTATATCTGTACAGCCTAGGTCTGGGATTACTTCATACGAATTATCTACAAAACAAGTTGATATAATAAGAAGAAAATAATAATACTAATGATGTGGTGTTGGTGTGTTACCACGAGTACTCATGTAAACAATATGTTTTTCTAAGATAGTGCCAATGATTTTTGGATAAAATATAATGTAAGTTAACCGATTTCAACTGCACGACCATTTAACATCCTAAATATGCAATATTGATGACATTTATCAAAACTTCTTTCTCGAACGGTCAAAGTGCTTAAAATTCATATGTACACTGTCCAAAATGAATAGTTTCACCAAGGTATGGCTACTATACCAACACAAGAAGCAGAAAAATCGCCATGTAAAACCAGTCGAGTGAAACTAATTCAAATAAGTCAAGTGCTAATATACCTAAGTAATCAAACATTTAAGACGAAGAAGCTATTAAGAGAAAGTGAAGTGAAGCGTCTAGTAAAAGTGAATTAGAAACAAGTGCACCTGAAATATAACAAATTATCTCACAGAAACAGAAGAAAAAACGAAGGAGTAGATAGACAGTACATGTATAAAAGAAACGAATATTGGAGAACCGGAAAAGAAAGTACTAACGAAAGATAAAGAAGATCTTATTAAACAATGAGAGATCAGCTCAAAGATAGAACGCCTAGATGGATGTATGAACAGAGTCAATAAGAAACTAGAAAATGTGATGATGAAAGGTGACATATCCATTAGAAAAACTCTGAAAAACCTTATAAAGATATCCAAAGATGAAATATTAAAGTCAGTAATTAACATAATTGAACATCAAGTGGAAAACATGTTTGAGAGAGAGAACGGGAAAATGACAAGTTAAATGAATCGATAAAGTCCATAGATAAACCAATCCTCAGCAATTATTTAGACCAATTAATTATAAAGGAATCCGTCGGAAAACAAGAAGAAAAATTAAAGAAACTTGAGAATCAAAAAGAGAAATACAGCAGCAGAAACTAAATTAAAAACTGATGGCTTCCACATACAGACTCAAAAAAAACGGCTCCTGGTTCAGCGAAGAAGGTGGTTTCAGTTCTTGAAATAAAAAGATATGGCTAGCCTGAGTATTTCGGATATCTATATAGCTCATCGTTTTCTCAATACACACAACAAGAGCAGACATATTCTAGTGTGCTTCGTATTTCGGCAGTTGAGAAACGAGGTTATGCGCCATATATGGAAACTTAAAAATAGTGGTTTTTCTTTCAATTAAAACTTAACGCGCCGCAATCTTCACGTCTTGACGTGTTTTAAGAAAACATGAGCGACGAGGTTTAGGATGCCTGGACGGTCATCGGCTGATTCGTTATAAAGACAAGGCCGGAAAGATCCTTGTGGTTCGGTATGATGACTTACTAGAGTGGATTGATCTACCATGACCATATCATACGCTAAACTTTGGAAATAAAAATACAGACGATGTAGCCAAAATGAAAAGGAATATGCATGGCATTCCATTTCATTCAAGCCAATATGTGGTAGACTCCGATTTTTTTTTTCAGCTGGTGTATTCACTGATTAGCAATGCACAAAATTGTACTCTTATACCGGCTTCAACTCGGATCATGCAATTGTCTTACTCAGCATTCTTGTAACAAGGAGTCCAGGTCATTTTAAACTAAACACTTCCCATCTATTTGAGCAAGATTATAAAACTTAAATTAAAAATTCAATACAAGTAGTTGATTTTAACAAAGAAATGACTTCTAATATGTTATGGGAATTAATAAAGGGTATGAGCAGGGATGAGAGCATAAAATATTAAACCTACTAAAACAAACAAAGTACTGAAAGATGAACAGAAATAGTAGCCAATTACATAATATTGAAGAAAAAAATGTAAAATAACCCGAATGCTGCAGCATTACTATAAACGTACAAACAGAAAAGTATAATTTTAGTCCTATACATGAGAAGAAATTAAAGGCATTTCAATATGACCAAAGGCAGATTGGATTGGAGGAGCCGAGCAAAATACCAAATATTTCCCAGTTTAAATATCAAATTTTCGGAACACGTTAAACAATATTTCGCTTCACTCTATAAAATAGACGACATTTTGGACCAATTTAACAACGACATATTTTTTCAACATCTTGTGATGCTATCAAACGAGAAAGAGAATAATACCCCGACCATTTATCCGAATATGAATGCTTCCAAGCTTTGAAAGACATGAAAAATATCAAAAGCCCAGGATCAGATGGACAAACAACAGAATTTTATAAACGTTTTTGAGGCGACATAAAGCAATACTAAATCAGTTCGATAAATTATTCCTTTGAAACAGGAAATGTAATCGAACTTCAAACACAAGGTCTTATTTTTTAAAGACAAAGATATTATATCTAGTAATAATTGGCGACCAGTATCTTTGTTAAAATGTAATGTTGTCTCTACAATTGCAAGAAAATCTATTACTAACAGAATAAAACGTGTTCTTCAAAACCTTATACAACTGGTAAACGGGAGTTATAAAAAGGGGATATATTGGAGAAAACATAAGCAATTTGAATGAAGTCATTAATAAAGTAAACATTTACAATGAAACAGGATTGATTTTCGTCTCTGGTGTTCAAAAAGCTTTGGATAGCTCAAACCATAATTTAATATACACATGTTTAGATTGGGTTCACACAATCTCTAATACAGACGTTAAAACTGTTTTATAGTAATGCAAAATCGTGTGTAATTAATAATTGGTATTTATCTGAATTTTTCGACATCAAAATGGGAGTACATAAATGTTGTTCCCTTTCGCCCTATGTGTTTATCATATGCATGAAATTACTAGCTGCTTGACATAATAAGCCATTACACAGAAAAAAGGAAATCAAACTCAAACAAACATTATTTGCAGATGATGCGTGTTGTCTTCTTGACGGCAGTCAAAAGTCGATTGAACATTTGATTATCACACTTGACAAATTCGCCACTATATAAGGTTTAAAATTGAACAACAATAAATGCTCTGTAATGAAATGAGTTGCACCTATGAGCAGAAATGTAACATTTTGTCCACATAAACACAAATGATTGGGACTGTGGAAGCGCGACCGCACATGGGTTAACAATATTAAACACAACTATTGTAACGGTTGAACACAATATAAATAATACAATTCACAAATTTGAACACTGTTTACATAAATGGATCATATTGATTTTTTTACTAATAGGAAAAATTACAGTTAACAAAACATTTGAAATTACCAATACGTATATACCCATTAACAGTTTTAGAAAGAACAGATGAAAGCTTTGGTTTTTCTTTCACTAAACCCAAATCACATGAAACCTGATGATATATGAACACTTAACATTATATCAATGTTCTTAAGTGACATATTAAAGTTTCTTGAATAAGACCAATGCTAAAAACATCACAAATATCGAAACAGAAATTGGAATGAATTATTTATAAAAAAATCTCAGGGTTTATTTTTCTATAAAGGATGGCACATTAAAGGAGACCATCATTTAGAAGAAATATATGAAATGGAGCGAGGCAATTTTATAGTTTTCAGAAATTACAAAACTTACAATTAAACATATTCCAATTTAAGATTCGAATGAACATATGTTTAAGGAATATCCTGTAATTCAACTGTTTTGGGACGGTTTTCCAGTGTTTAACGACCAAACTGCGAATTTGCCGTACATTTCAAATTTTGTTAATATTACGAGCCCCTGTGACCTTCAATCTGTTGACCTTAACATCGATATACTTATTCTGTTCTTTCCAATTAACCTTCATATCAATTTGCATGGTTGTAGTTGAAAGGATTTTCTGGGTATCATGCGGAAACAAATGTTCAACTGACCGAATTGACAACCGACCGACGGACATGTACAATGCAATATTACCCTGCTTCTTCGAAGGGGGCATAATCATATGAACAATTTTGCACAAAACAAACATACCCAAAATTATCACGAAAATGGATTTTCAATTTCACATACCGCTGTTTTCTGGAACCGTAAGGACATACAGCAGTTGGCTGCAAATTGGTGCCACATCGTTGTCATCTTCAACCGTTACCGTTATTGTAGCGGAACCCTGCAAACCAGACATGAATAGAGTAGTTCTGGTGGTTCAACTATTTTAGGGCTGTTTGTGGATTTGATAAGGAAACAAAATGTCAAGAAATTGCATTTATGACCGTTTCAAACCTACAATTAAAATCAAAAGAAATACGTTCCATAAGTCATAATGTAACAGAAAAGCAGAGATTATCCTCACTTACGAACTATACCTTTTCAACGTATTGCGTTATAAACGTCAAAATAATTCACATACTTGTCAACAAAAGAAGTATGACTTAAATTGCACAAATACAGTTTCTCTTTCATCAGGTCTAGATTAACACGAACCCCGTTGTCAAGGGAACGTATGAATATAACAGTTAAAATCAGTCATAGCATATATAAAACATTATTTAACAAGAGAGTTATGGTCCGGACAAGCTCATTTATGGCCATTGTTGACCTTTGACCTCAAAGTGTGACCTTGACCTTGAAGATATCGACATAATTCTTCCGCGCGACACACTGTCTAATGATGGAGAATAAATGTGCCAAATGATTTAGAAATCTCACAATGAACGACATAGTTATTGCCCGGACAAGCTTATTAATGGCCATTTTTGACCTTTGACCATAAAGTGTGACCTTGACCTTAAAGATATCCACGTAATTCTTTCGCGCGACAAACCGTCCAATGATGGTGAAGAAATGTGCCAACTGATTTTGAAATCCCTCAATGAACGACATAGTTATGGCCAGGACAAGCTAATTTTCGGGACAGACAGACCGACAGACCGACCGACAAAGTGACTCCTTTATAGCCCCCATTACCCGTAATGGGGGTATAATCAACCATGTAATATAAAAGGGACCAACCGTCATAGCGGGCGTCCCGCCATCGATCGCATAAACTTCAATTTGATATGTTTTGTCTCCGGTCGGTAGCGTGTCATAATCGAGCTCTTTGGCAAGCTTAATCTCCCCAGTGCCCGAGTTTATAATGAAATACGTGTCAGTCGCCACATCACCATTCTGGGTTACTGGAATATTACATTGTTTGCAATCAAATAATTGCATCGTACCAATACAAATATTTCTTCTTTTTATTTCATAAATACATTAACCGGTCATGTATTCTAAGATTCTATTGACGCCAAGTGATTAAAATTATAAACACATGAGTGCATGATATATTTGAATGCAATGTTTTATTAACTTAATTGTAAATTAAAGCTCTGTCAAATGCTTCAGTATTGGGGTACAATCGATATCGATTGCATTCATAATAAACTTTAGATTGTCCCAAACGTGATTACAACTTAGGCAACGATTTGTCAGGGCAAATGACACAGAAATGACTGGATCATTGGAAATACAACAAATCAAGTGCACATCTTTACTTCAACGAGAAGGCTTTTTGTAAGTTTGAATTGTTTCGCTTTAGAAATGAGAAAGTAGTTCGCTCAACATAATTCTAATATTTTATGCCGACCAACTGGTCGACCGACCGACAAACTAACTGTGTGACTCTTCCTTGCGGAGGTATAAAGATTCTCAAATTTAAAGCATTGTATTTTTTTATAAAGCATATGTGTTGTCACACAAAATTATATGGATACTTAAACTAATAAAAACGGTTTTGCAAACCTTGATTTATTGTGTATTTCGCGATGTTATGTGGACTTGCATCTTCATCACTGGCAACGTGATAGGCTATCATGGCTCCTATAGGGCTGTTCTCATTGATGGTATTGGTCATACTGGTGGATGAAAACGCGGGCGTATACTCGTTAGCCGGTTCAACCTAAAGAAGTATGATTATCATTATTATGCCATGTATCATTATTTATAGTAGACGTAGAAGTAGTATTAGAAGTAGAAGAACAAGTACCAGTAGTAGTCGAAGTAGTAGAAGTAAAAGGAGAAGAAGTAGTAGAAGTAGTAGTTATAGCAGTAGTAGTGATGGTGTTGGTGGTGATTCTGATGGAAGTAGAAGTGGTGGTGGTAGTAGAAGTGGTGGTCAAAACATGTCCAAATATGAAGCAAGTTGATACTATAAGGCAATACAATGTGATGCACCAAACAGTGCATTGGAGTATAATTAATATTATAATTATTATTATTATTGTAATTATTATTATTATTAGTTATAGTATATTAATTCACGTATCAAATATGTGCTTAATACCGTGATAATGACGGTTGCTGTCGCTGTAATGATAGCTCCTGTGAATGCTTGAGCAGTGTCCGTCGCATGAAGGATGAGGACATATGAATTGGTTGTTGCTTCATAATCGAGATCAGATGTATGTGTAATGATCCCCATGGTGTTACTGGATAGAAGATCAAATTTGTTGTCTTCGTTTCCAGAAAAGATCGATATGGTAGGCGTAGTACCGTCAGCGTCTGTGACCGTAAGCAACGCAATCGACGTAGCTGAAATAATAGTCTATTTATGCAATAATAACATTTATTCAAGCAAAACTGTGATTCTTTCTACACTTCGTTATGCATTTGATGTTAATTTAATAATTTAATTGAAAATCATTTCAAAGCAAGATAGGATGTATGTTCTCCAGAATCGGTTTGTTCTGTTACAACGTAATTCGTTTGTCAAAGTGTAATATATATGCACATGTCCACCCTATAGGGAAAGGTACTGCATGTTAGGTATCTATGACATGTTACTGAGGACATCTTACAAATAAAAGTTGTTTATTTTGACTAAAATGTATATGTATGTCTATCCGTGTAAAATATAATATACGATATGTAAATTATACGCATGATTACGCATTGTATTTTTATATTTCCAAGAAACACGTGGGAAATGATAACCCTAAAGCGTCAATCTGAGTTTAAGTGGCACATCAGTTGTTGAAGATTTTACCTTGTGATATATAGTTTTACTTCACGTGACCCAGCTTTGAACTTGACCAAGCAATAAACAATATAAACATTCAGATTTGGAATAGTCTTTAAGTCAAAATGAGGCATCTGGAGTGTTTATACAGATTTTCTTAGTTTCAACCTGGTGACCTAGTTTTTACCACCATTTAACTCATATTTCATCGTAGCCTCCTCAATATCGTCTAGAAAAAAAATGCTAATCTAAACATTCTTACAAAGTTTTATTAACATTTAATTTTAAAAAGTGAGGCTTCTAGATTTTGTTAAGGTTTTTCTTTTTTAAGATTTGCCATGATAATCTAGTTTTGACCCCACTTGACCCAAATCAAGCTTGTCTTGATATTTTTTATATAAAAATTCTGACCAAGTTTCATTAAGATTAATTGAAAATATGGCTTCCAAAGATTTTTTTTCCGGTGAGCTTATTTTAAATTGTTAAACATGGCATAGATATTGTTAGGATAATAATTGTGAACAAGTTCACTAAAGATCCAAAGCTTTACCCTCTAGATTGGTGACAAGCTTAACACTGACGACTCATGACGTACACATCACGACGCCAGACGGCGGACATATACTGACCACAATAGATCACCTTGAGCACGTGGTGCAGAGGTGATCTAAAGAATTCATAAAACGAACGGTGTTCATTACAACACTGGAAGAAAGAAAGTAACAATACTAACATATTGCAGTGTTTTCGGCGACGGAGACGAAATAAACGTTTGGGTTAAAAACAGGCGGATTGTCGTTTTCGGGCGTGATGTTTATCTCAAAGATGTGATCTGTGCTCTCGCTGGAAACTGTTGATGTCGCACTGGAAATATAAAACGAAAACGACAAAAAAGGGAAGTTTCGTTTCAATAACTCTATTTGTTCCCCAGTTAATTAGTGGAAACTCATTTTATATGATAACAGCGATTCCATTTACTTTGATTTCTACAACCAATTCATAAGGTAAGGCCTTGATACATGAATCTATATATATATATATATTTCATCAAACTATCTGATTAGTGTTTTGTTAAATGAAATAGAAACCCCAGTTTAATAAAAAACTTAAAAATGTATAAAGCTTATATGTTAAATGCCTTATTGTAAATATTTTCTTCGTGATGATAAAATTGACACAAGCGTTACCAAACTGTGCCAACGGGTCCTTTTTAAAATATCGAAAACATCTTTTAATTAAATCCCTAACCCATTCCTGAGAAACTAGATTCTCGAAAAACTGTTTTCTGCCAAAAAAGTATTTATGCGCATTTCGAGCAATCACAAATGTCTTTGATTTTTCTTAAATTTTACCAGAGTTACAAAGTTTCGTCATTGTAATATGGGAACGAAGGTTGAATATTTAATGAAATCCCTCGGGCCATTTATAGGAGAAATAGCTCACCGAAGGTAGGACGCAATATTATTCAATTTACAGTATTTTCCAGCCCTTAACCAATAGACGCATACACACAATCTTTTAATTAGAAGGAGTGCTGTATCGGAAGAAGAAGACGCCGACACAGGGTGAGTAGTATTGCTTGCCTTTTCCTCGAAATGTAATGCTTAAATAGGTAATTAATCAAACCTAGCCCGGTTGCCGACAAAGGGTGAGTATTATTGCTTGCTTTTCCTCGAAATGTCGTGCTTAAATGGGTAATCCTCAAACAATATCATTGACATAGTAACCTGATTTAAATTGGCTGCAGACTACTAAAAAAGAAATCAATTTTAAATATCACATTATTATTTTATGTAATTGCAATAACAAACACGTGAAGATGCATATTCCGTGGTCATCTGCATTCTTGAAACGGATTATCATTTAATGACGAAGTATTACAAGTTTCGTATGGGTACCTTTGGTAGGTTTTGATAAATAGACTCTCAGAAAAAGCTTAACCAGAAATATTACCTAAATAGTAGTTGTATGATATTAGTCAAGTTTATTATGGTTACACAATGCAATAAGTTGGCACTATGTATGGTTGTTAACACATAAAACAAATATAACCAAAAGACATCAGGGAGATACGTGTGTTTTGCCTTTTCTAGCCATTCAGTAAACTTCTTTCAGATTTTCTTCCCACTTTTGTCCATTTGTGGAGTAGTTAAACCTTTACATCACAATTTTTACATTCTTACCTCACTGTTATGCTTATACTGGTATCGCCGTTTTCGGAATCAAATAACCGTGAAGTATATACTATTCCACTGGTTAATTCGATTGTAAAATCTGTACCTCCGGTAGTAATTGCATATTCAATTGGGTTAGCCCCTTCTTCTGCAATTATTGTCCCGAC
This sequence comes from Dreissena rostriformis, assembly GCA_007657795.1. Taxonomy (NCBI): domain Eukaryota; kingdom Metazoa; phylum Mollusca; class Bivalvia; order Myida; family Dreissenidae; genus Dreissena; species Dreissena rostriformis. Next base: position 70,909 of record VMBQ01001104.1, on the reverse strand, counting down.
TATAGTGCCTGAAGGCATACTTTCAGACACGCTAAATGTAGAAGCACCGCTAAATGACGGAGCACCTGCAAGAACAAATTGTTTCATTGAGTGAGAAATCATATGGCTAAAGACTAGTTTATTACATTTTCTAACTCAAAGGCATTGTCCAGTTTATTTCCGACTGCAGTTGTGTTCAAAACAAAATATGCACACAATTATGTTTGTTTAAAAAATTGCATAAACACAAGCTTTCGCCGTTTGAAAGGTCGAAGTTACGGTAATCGCATAACGATCCCGACGACATGTGTTAAGTTCCAATTAGTTCGTTACTTATTCAGGTACTTAAACAGATATGTACTTGTTGAAAGTAGCCCTTTATGCTGTAATGTATATCCCACGCACACATTAAATTGGTGTTTCTACGAACACAAAGGAGCACATTTCTGCTGAAGTGCTGGTCACAGTAATAGGTCTTGCTCGATGACCGTTTTTAAAAAACTCTGGACGGCGGACACTTCAGAGCTTAAGGCCTTAGTCAGTGACCTCACCCAATAACAACGAACAAATAAGTTTCAATTAAATAACAGTTGTAGAAACAGTGATATGGGGTTTTTGCTAGTTTACGTTAGCCATAGCATAACGTCCTCGCCTATTAATGAGTAAGAAGTATAGATCCAACTATTCGATGTACAGTCGTGCTAAAATTCTATGCCCATACAACAAAGTAGAGTGATGGGGCGATATATATGGAAATTTGCTCTACATTCAATAATAAGTAACCCTCTTTTAAAAAAATCATTGGTCCACATGATTATCCGGATGCAGGTTTTTTTACCACTTTTTGGGAAGATAGCCCATGGCTTTGGAATTCAGAATTTTAGCGGCATTTAATGATTATCAAGAAATTGGGAAAATAAATTCAGTTAGCCTTCTTTGTTCGCACGAAAAGTCCACTGATTTTAGAAACACTTATTTGATATAACTCTTTATAATATTAATTCCAATTAAAAGAACAGAATCATAGAAATCATTATTATATACTTTGTAAGATGTAATTGAATTAAAATTCAGAAAAAATAAGCATTAGACACTTTAAAAAAAAGAGTTAAAATTGGGAAACATTTGGGGGAAAAAAGTATACTTTTTGGGATTGGGAATATAGCCGTTTTACGGCTATAAAATCGGGCCAAGAAAAAACTGGGATTATCTTCAAAAATCTCATTCTGATTTTATAACGATGTAATCAGAAAATTTTCTTTTTCACCACGCCAGTTCATACAGCTTCATTCGTTTTATGAATAAAATCAATCAACTTCATTGGATTTAGTATACTGTGTTGGCAACCAAACATTCCATTAGAAGCAATGTGTATAGGACAAATATCAATTCAATTTATATATGAATCGCGCAATAAGAAGACCAGCATAAATGACAACATGTTTGAATTTTACGTTTTTGCATTTGTCGATATATACGTTCTTTTCCAGTTCGAAATATGTATAAAACGTAATACATTTTCAACTATAGCCATTTCCATTTTCGTTTATCTTTGTGACGCTAAAGTTAGCGTCATCAGTTATTAAACAACAACAAAAAATTCTTTGTTCCATACACAGAATTTCAATAATGTGAATTATTTATTGTGTTTCCTTGGTAACCAATATAAATTGTATTACGTTGATAAATGTTTTCTTATTGTTGAGTAGCTTTTACTATATCATATTATAAAACCAAGTGTTATTGATTTATTTCTGCACTTGTAGATTTAATTTTATTAAATAAAAGCTATGTATTTACTTATTTCATTGACATGAACATAAAAAAAATGTTTATTTTTTGTGTTTTTATACGCATTTCTAAATCAGCCGTTTTCATCTTACATTGAGAAGTATTGCACAAATCTTAATTTTTCCGTGTTCAACATACATGGAGGCTTCTGAAAATGTGAATGACTCAATATCGTCCATGTATCCCGTTTTGACCTAAAATCTTAGAACAGGCCACATTTATTTATAAATACAGTACCGGTATATCACTACATGGCATATTTAGTAATGTATGAAACTCACCTTGTGTATATGGCATTCTTGCTATTAAAATAGTTACAATTAAACATGTCGTTCTGCGAACAATGTTCCGGAAGTCATGGAAGTCCTTCATCTTAATCCAGCTCCATTAAAACCTTATCCTGCATGATCACATCTAGTAAAAAAAAAACGAAGTCGCGTATTTCACACGGCTTGTTCCATTCTTTACAAACAAATTCACCACATCAAAATAATGTCGCAACCAAACCTCACTTATTTTCTAGAATTAACTTCGTTGTGGCCCGATGCATAGTTAATATCCTTGTTTATTTGCATTTTGTTTGAGCTCTTATACAAAAACCCAGATTTCCAATATTGTATTTCTTGGAAATGATTACGCAATTTATTAATATCTCGTGTGACGTCATTGTGTAGAAGACAAGCTTACAAACATTGCACTAAATCTGTGCATTGTCTTTGGATTTTCGGAACATTAATTCGGACATATTTGTTGTTTTTTAAAATTAAATGTTAAACCAAACAAGATATCATCGAACGAATCCAAAACACATTCTGGATTGTGTATTTGTCGTGCAAAATTGAAAACTTTAATAGGAATTAAATACATCTCTCCGACGAGTCATTCAATTTCGTTACGTAAATCGCGTGTTTGGTCAGAATGTTTAGAAGTCGATAAACTAGTGTGGTTTAAATTAAATTGAATTAATGGATATATGAACAGAAAAATGGAAGTGCATAGGGGCCTTTCGAAATTAAATTGTCATAAGCATCGGATAATAGTTCTTTTTTTAGGCAAGCGTGTTGTTTACTATTTTGCATGATGACTCCTTTTCAATCTTAAATATTGTCATCAATCTTAATGACATTATAGTACTATCGATATTTAAATTATTTGAAGTATATGCTACGTTTAGTTATTTAAATTTGCATTTTTTTTATTGATTTATGTATCGATTTAATTAATCAACTTTAGCTAAGACTGAGTGTGGACGCCATTTTGCCCAGCTGAAGTCGCGCGATCGAGTTATTTTCAGATATGAAAAATCGGCCCGGGCCGATATTATCATAGTGGCCCTACAGTACGGATACGAATAACGGCCCGTGGGCGTTGGCATACTGTTACTGTTAACACTTTAATTGTAAAGATGTGTAAAATATTATAATGAGATCCCCTGAAAGTGCAATAAATTCAATGTTTAACATATATCAAACAAACTCTTATAATTCTAAATTTCTTTCAGACGGATAATATTTGATGTTAAAGTTTTTTGGATATGTAGCTGTAAAGTGAATTATGTTTACAGCTATGACGTCATTGGATTTCGATCGTATTACGTCATCGCGGTATATTTTTCTCTTACAAATGCATGAAGGTCATATGAAGCGGACATTTCTGGTTTAAATGCTTGCCAGATTATGAATTTTAATTCTTACTCGCAGACTGTAATAATTTATTGTATTTGAAATCCTATAACGTATTTTAACGTATTTTACCTGTACTATATTATGTGTCTGAAAATAGACAACAAACAACAAAGCTGCGTTTACAACCTTATTGCGACATCATCCATAGCTTCACGATGATGATATGAATGTTAAACTATATGATGTTTATGATGTTCTGTCTCTAAATCATTTTCAATAAAGACAAGATGTTTCATTTGTGTCGTGTTCTGAGAAAACTGGACAAAATGCTTGTGCATAAATTGTCATCCCAGATTAGTCTGTGCAGTCCGCACAGGCTAATCAGGGACGACAATTTCCGCTTAAAATTATGGAATTTTTCGTTTAAATGATGTCTCTTCTTAGCGAAAAGCCAGTTTAGGCGGAAAGTGTCGTCCCGAATTAGCCAGGCTAATCTGGGATCATTTTGCCCAGTTTTCTCAGAACACGCCACATTTGGTTTCATTTCATCGTGCCTCAGACAGTTATGGTTGTGGGCTCTGGTCTGTTTATAACCATTGAGTACAGTACACACTCCTAAATTCGAACAGCTCCTTATTTCGAACACAATTTAAATATCCATATGTTATTGATTGAGGCTGGGAAAACTGTTCTTAATGCATATGCGCAAAGTATCGTCCCAGATTAACCTGTGCATTCCGCCCAGGCTAAACAGGAAAGACACTTTCTGATTTATAAAATCTTTTTTTTAAAGGAAGTCTCTATAAAACGAAAAACCAGTCTAGGCGGCAAATGTCATTCCCGATTAGCCTGTGCGGACTTCAAATGCTAATCAGGGATTACACTTTACGCATATGAATTAAGTCCAGTTTTCCCAGAACGAGGCTCTACTTATCGTTATTGATGACGACAACTGTATAATTGGGTCACTACTACGCTCTTTCGTTTCGCTGACATTTTGTTTGCGAGGCGCGTTTTAAAGTCGACACACATATACTCATATAAATCCTGTCCTTTTAGTTAAGTGAAGTTATCAATCGCCTTAGATGTTTAAACTATTGTTCGAAGGTTATAAAACATTTCTGATTGTTTTTTGTTGGAGATGCCGACCTACTGCATGATCTGAGAAGGATATACCATGTGGACGAAACTGGGATATCCTTTTGTCAAACTAAAGAAAACAAAAGGGTGATTGGAAAAACAGTTGCCCCTGTAGTGTTCCAGTACGGGAACACAGAAACAACACAAATGACAGCAGCTTGTGCTGTAGGACATTTCATTCAGCCGATGATGATCTTCCCAGGGCAGCGGTTTTCATACAACCTTTAAGAGAGATGTGTGGAAGCTGCCATGAGTAGATGCTCAATTGTTCTCATCGTGGTTAAAGAAAATTTTCATCACAGGGTTGAAAGCAAGGCTCGTTAGAAAACCTGTGATATATCTTAGATAAACGTTCAACTCACGTCAGAATGGACGCTTTCAAAACATGTAAAGAAAACGGGATTAAATTATACTGCTTGTAAGAGCACTCATCGAGCTAAATTCAAACCTTAGACGTGCGTCTATTTGCCATCTTAAAAGTCGCGTGGCGTGAAGCTGTGCGTAGCTTCCAATCAGTACACATAAGGGAATTCAAATAAATTGATAGATTAAATGGGCGTATATGGGCTTAAGCACTAACGAATGTGCGCATAGTTGATATATAAAGTTGGAAAATTAAAAACACTAAAGACGCAATTCAAACATCGCCTTACCAAGTTAAAGCATACCTTAGTCATGCTAAATATACAAAATGTAATCGATTGTGACGGAATGACCTAAAAATGCGTGCTACTAACGAGTGACTGTACCGAATGAATATTGAGGTAAACGAAGAGATAAGTAAAATTAATGAAACATGCAAGACACAAAAACACAGGTTAGCGTGGTAAGTTTGAAATATTGTGCCAATCATGGACTGCAATTGAGGTTACAGTATGTTCGTATTTATGTTTTGTGCATGGTTCACGCATGGATTAACACCAAAATATGTAAACAATTTGCAAGAGGTCCATTTACTCAATAGGGTGGCAAAAGTTCTTAAAGTTAATTATAATTTATAATGGTACATATTGATGAGTTGAAACAGTTATTATGTATACGTACTATATAAATCGAATAAAAAGAAAAATGGTATACATTTAGTCTCATTATATTCAATATGGTTTTCCGTTCTTTATTGCAAATGGTAACAGACAATAGTGGTTGGCTTACAAACATATAGGAAAACAGGACGGTCACGCTAAGGCATACACATTTTTCTAGAATGAGATAAGAATTAAATCGGACAAAACGTCCAGTAGGAGGAGTCCACGTTTATAAAAGTTGCTCAATTGATAGTTATCACAACAGTAAAACTCGCGGAAATTTACAAAACAAACACATTCTAACATGCAATACACAATCGAGAAAAACAACATGCAATATTAGTAAGATTACCTACAGCAACATTTTAGCATTATAACGCTGTTCAAAATAACAATAAGTACACAGCAAAACCGTGACGCAGTTTGATTGGCATGATTGCAGTTACAGCGAAACAAGACAAAGTTTTTTCAATACTTAAATGTGTGGTTGTTATTTAAATTGTTGCTTTTATTACTAAACAACAAGCAAACGTAATGTGTATCACAAAATTTATCAACATACGTAACTTTAGCTTCTATCAAAGTCTTGGATAAATATTTAAAAAAAATCAAATTGACTCATCGTAGCCATTAACACAAAATCTATTTTTTGTATGACCAAAACAGAACCTTGACATGTCCACGACAGTGTAAAGAGCTGGACATGTAGGCGTCTTTAACTCCAAATATGTCGTATTGTATTCCTTTTTAAACTAAGTTACTTTGAAATACGACAATAATTTGCAAAAAAAAAAAAACATTTAAAGTTTAACATCCCTACTTAGAAGAGTCGAAAATAGTTCGAAAAGTATACCATATTAAAATATGGTTTCAATACTTTTGTTTGTAAAATCTATTCACACAAAGCAGTTTTTATCAAACTAGTAGTGATCATCATACGTAAGACAGTTTATAAAAAAATAACATAATTATTCAACCAATTTATTTAAGTTTCATTTTATTACGAAGAAGAACTGATTCATGTGTTATCTGCAATGTACATTTAAGTCCGTACATCGTTAAGACTTTTGTTAGTATCAATAAATCCATTTGTGAAACGGTACTGTAACCCTCCATCCCTCCTCTCGGGCTATTGTCTATAATCTATATATGTCCTGAGGTGACCTGTTGTCCGTCCGGCGTGCTTACCCATCGGCGTTCGTTCGTCTGCGTGTTGTACTCGTACACCCGGCCCGTCACTGGAAGTCAAAGAGAGAAATAAAATAGAAGATATTTGTTGTATTTGGTGGAATATCGAATTTTTATTCACGAGCGATCATAGAAAATATTTTTTTTTCTATTATCACGAGTAAATTAAAATCGAAATTCCAACGAAGCTTACAAACGATTTTTTTTAATTTTTTTTTTCAAAAATATTTCCATTAAAACAATGAACATTTTCGACAATTTCACAGTTAATTTTCAATATTTGAAACAGGAATTATCAGTTTTAATTTACTAATATTTCTCTCTATATATATATTACAATAAGCGAGCGGGTTGACAGCGATGTTATTGTGGGTAATGAGGCACTTCCGTTGCTTTTTAAAATGGCGAGTGGCTTAACTTACTTTTTACTTTACTAACTTTTTTTTTAAGAAGAAATTTTGTCGGAAGATTTTTATTGATTTAGTATGTGTATCCATTATAATAAACAGGTTTATAAAAATCACGGCTGCAGCTGCATTTTTCAAAAAAAATGTCACAACGGATAGTCGAATGATTGAGTCATTGCCATCGAGCGCCTGTGGCAGAAATGTCATATTAAACGTATTTATTGCATCAAATATGCATGGGATTGGATTACAAGTTTATGCAGTATTATCTGGATCCTCTCCCAGATAATTGTATAACATAATTTACTAAAATACATTATTAAAAGTTCAACAACATAATCAGTTAGTATAACATATACACAGATTAATAAACATGAAAGTAGGTTAACAATTGTTAAGTTATTGAGAATAGTTATCTTCTATTGTATGTATGTTATTGAAAATTTTATACAAAATTTAAAACATTTTTGAGCCTGCTATGAATGTCTGTACCGTTCTGAACACCATTTCATTAAAATTCAAAGACATGTTGGGATCACCACATAGCAACAATTTAACATTAAGATTATGGTTCAATTTGCTTATAGTTAATCCTCTTATGTGTTCAAATTTTAAACATTCAAAAAAGTCATACCGCGCATTTTCACAAGGAGTTCCGCTAGAACAAGATTGATCAACGATTAGATTAGATCTATAAAGATCGTAGTTTAAACTTCTACACATATATCTAAGTCTTGTGTGAGCAATGTTAACTTTTCTATTGCCTCTACTCTAGTATTTTGGGCACACATATGACTGTGGGGTTATCGCTGATCTGAAAGAAGATATTGTAGGGTTTTCTCTTGTGTCTGTATTCAGGTCATTCCACAATTTTATTGAAGATGGAAAATACGATACACTGTATGAAGTTAATCGAGATTGGGGCAAAGAGTAATTTCCTTGATTTCTTAGATTTTTATTTGATATACTACCGACATGTTGTGGAAGTAGATTTGATAAATAAGAGGGTGTTAATTGAGAGTTAATTTTATAAAATGTTACTAGTTTTTTCCTTTTTCTCCTCGAGGCTTAGGGCTCAAGACCAGATTCTTTATATAAGCTCTATTTACTACAGAAGAGGGGTAACCCACATGCAATTCTAGCAACTTCCAATTATAATTTTTTCCAGCCTATTGCTTTCATATTCAGTACAAACGTCCCAAACTTCACAAGCATACTCTAAGATTGGAAAAATAAAGGTTTGATAGAGTTTAAGTATGTTGCTTTTCGATAAGATATACTTAAGTTTTCGAAGAACATTTATTCTCCTTGAACAGGAATCAAAAACATTATTTACATGGTCAGACAATTTGGCATTTGAACTTAATGTAACCCCAAAATGTTAATGGTTGTTTGATGATGATAACACGGTATTTTGAAATTGCAGTTTTAACGCGTCTCCAGATAAGGTGTTTGAAACAAAAATGAGTTCAGTTTTATTGTGATAAAAAGACACAAGCCATTTCCTGGACCAACAGTCAAGCTTCTCAAGGTCAGAGTTAATAATTTCGGTTATTTCGGAAATGTCTTTAAAAGCATACGCAAGAGAAGTGCCTTCAGCAAATAGTCTAGTAAGACTATCAAGATTTTCAGATATATCATTAATATAGATTAAGAATAAAAGAGGACCAAGGACAGAACCCTGGGGTACACCTGATGTAATAGGCCTACTGTCAGAGATGGTATCTTTAATAAGAACTTGTTGTGACCTGTTTGAGATATAATCAGTAAGCCATAATAGCAATTCATTTTTAAAACCATAAGCTTCAATTTTATGAATAAGACCTCTGTGCCACACTCTAACAAATGCTTTTGAAACATCACAAACAACAAGACAAGTGTGTTTCTTTTCATAAAAAATTTTGCATACAGAGTCGTACATTTCTAACAGTTGAGAGACGGCGCTATGACCCGGCCGAAATCCGGATTGGGAACTATGAAATAGATCGTCTTTCTTAAACAATGGAGTTACATATGCTTTTTCCCATAGTGTTGAAAAAATTGACATTGATTTAAAGATATATTGAACAATATACAACGTTGAACACATATGTCATATTTTATCATTAGGTAGAAAAGAAAGTGTCATGGTGGAGTATAATTTGCGGACATACTACTCTCTTTTCATTAAGTTCTGTGTTTTCCCGCACAGCCTGTCAAGAAAAAGTGAAAATGAAAACTAACAGCGCCACAAATTACATATATAGTAACATTGTCAAATGAAAATGGAATCCACTGGCATACTGTATGGTACGATATAAATCGATGTGCAAGAATGTGCGAAGTCCGGATGATCTGTTTGGCATGTTTGCGATAGAGAAATCAATATATAGCTATGTTATATTTAAACCAGTACACGCATACATACCTGGGTCAATGGCTCTTCCGTCAAACACACGGTTCACAATGACGTAATCTGAATCAAGCGGGGACGTAGTTGTTGGGAATCTAGTATTCGAGTTGATTCTAGTCTGAGGTGAATCGATGGTTTTAGTAGACTTGAGTTCTGTTGAGCCATTCGTTGGGCTGACGCGAGTGTAGGAAACCTTGCTTCCAGTCTTCTTTTCGTCCAGCGATTCGGTGTTCGCAACTGAGTCCGGATTCTTAGGTGGTCGAGGCGCCGGATTTTTGCCCTTTTGAATGGAAACAAAACTTGAGGTTAATCATGATAGCAACTTGGTTTAAAATTGACAGTCCAGCATTTACTGGGTTGTACTAACTCTACAACAGTATTTTTATAGTATGATCTAGACCAAGGGCAACACTCGCGAATGAGACTCGTAGATGTTAAATACACATATTAAATACAGTACAACTCATGGCTATAGAAAAGGAGAAAAGTCCTACCACTTTTGGTAGCGGAAGGGCGACAACTGCTGGAGGGGGATGGGTCTTGTCATAAGGCTTGATGATGCCTTCCGTGGCTGTATTGGAAACAATTGTTGTGTTTTAGAAATATCAAGCAACTGAATTCACCACCATTTTCCTTATTCCCATGAATATAAAACACTTTTGTTAATTGCTTATGACACATGCAACTTAATCCGTGATTAGTGTGTCGCGGTGACAATTCAGATTCAATTCGGTTAATGGCGGTTATTAGTTGTCTAGAAATCACATCCAGGCATTACAAGTCATACAAAACTATTAATCTTCAGTATTTTCGTGCAATCGCTTTAATAATTCAACAAAAATCAAAGGCAATCCTTACGTTTTGGCCTTAATTTCTGCTTAGCATTCAAGTTTTCGTGTTTTTTAATGTCTTCAACATTTTCCAGCTTTGCCCTGAAATATTCAAAAAATGACAAAAGTACCAACACAATAACCTCCGAGTTATAAGTTAGTTCTCGATAAACTAATATGACCTATCATGCAATGCGTTACGAACCTTTACATTAAATTGAGCATTTAGGCACACTTTTATCTCGCTCAAAGGTCAGACGTGTTTGTTATACATCTATAATAAGACCCATGGCATACGGGCAATGTATCTTGAATACTGTGTTGAGGTCATTTTTGTTTACTAAAGCAGCTATTTTATTTACATCTTTTGTATGCCTGTCAGACTATTGAGCCCTAAAGGTTTTGTGCAAGTGGGATCAGTAGGACTCTTAAATATAAAGAAGTGAAACTCCAGAAACTGCAGCAGTATTGCAATTCTATCATACACACCTTTGTGGCCCTTTATTTATGGCAAGGAACCAATTGCCAAAACGGTACAGTACGGCACAAAACGAAACAACATATACACATAGTAGAATAAAGCTGGGGTCACCGCCTTGCAACGGTCAATGCTAAGAATTGGGGGTTTAAACCGGTCATAGAGCGCTCAACCTCACACTTGGCCCAGCAATATTCATGATACATATACATGTAAATAAAATTTAACCTCATAGAATTGCAATTCAAATTAAACAGTAATAAAATGGAATTAAAACGCATTCAATTTAATTACTATTTAATTACTCAATGGTAGGAAGGAGACCAGAGCAACAGAGTTACAACTTTGTGAGGCACGATGATATGAAATTACTAACACGCATCAACTACATCCCTTCTTTTAACAAAAAGATTTAAGAATATAGCATCATATAGTTAATATTTAAAATCATCATCGCGCACCTTAAAGTAGGAAAGAATTCTTAATACAAAATAAGTTTTAATTAAACAGATCATTTACGTGTTTCGCTTTCGCATCTTGTAGAGTACGACGCCAATGACAGCGCAGATGAGCAGGAAGAGTAGGCTGCTGACGACGGCCACGGTGACTATGCCGGCGGTGGTCTCGATCCACGGCGTCGTATGAGAATCGGGATCATGATACTTCTCCACCCTAGTGATTGAGAACGCCGTCCAGCCGGAACCTGATTTGTATTTAAGGTATGTTATTTTTTATAGTTGTTTATTGGCCAAAAAGATTCTTTTTAGATCTGTAAAAGTCTACAAAATAATACAAGATTTTGAAAGATTAGTCAAAACGATCGAGACGAAATTGTTTATTGTATGTTGCTTGAAAAAAAAGTTCACCTGTAATGTCGTCTGCCGGCGTTCCAATGGTGTCCTTAGCTGCGATGGCGTACGCCTCGTCTGAAGTCAAGAACTTCTTGGCGTTGTCGATCTCCGCCAGCGTGTCCGCTGTGTCGTCTTTTATCACGTACGCACGGACGATACATGAACTAGGACAGAATATATTGGTAATAAGAAAGAGGTATATGCTGCTATTTATGCTCGTTTTGTATTGTTTGTCATATACATCAGGACCCTTTTTCTCAAAATTTCAGTTTAAAGAATAACTGGCTTAAACTGCATATTTGTGGCGTCATACAAATATTTCAAAGGTGATGTTGTTGCATAAAATGGCATGTATCTTCTTTATCCCCAACACAATTTCCGTTTAAAGCTTGTAATATTTTTACAATGATAAATTGTTTCAAATATTTGCAATTTTCAAAAAATAAATGAACTAAAGCTTATTCTGTTAAAACAGACTAATTCGAGCAATCGGTGCCAGGGCATGGTTGTTCAAACCGTTGACAGACAATTTAATTGACTGCCATGGATCTTGTATTTATGTAAATTAAATGATGGAAAATATTAAGTGTTATACTATGCTTATTTATAATTTAAGATACAGTATAATGCTTGACTGATTTTTTTTATTATGTTTTTTGTTAATATTTACGGAGCTGACTTACCAATTTATCGCTAGAAAAGAAAAGTAACAAAATTCTAACTATTTATACATTGTAAACAAAACTTACGTCGATGTTTCCTCGGTGACGCACCATATTTTCGCCTCTGATGTCGCGTAAGTCTGCCTTAAGACCGTCGTGAATTGCGCCAAGAATGTCGTTTTCATCGTAAGGAAGGTCGCCTTCGTGATTGCCATGTAGAAGTTTAGGACGATAGAGTTTGGATTGTACGCATCGATGCGTACTGTCGCTCCAGTGGTTGAAGTCTTTGACGGCGACCCGGCGTCTGTAACGGCTGCGAATACCTTGTATTTTTCATTTGTTGAAGCTGTTGCGATAAGTGAAACAGCGCCTGAAAAGAATACCACAATACTGAGGACTTTGTATGATCTCCGAAGCAATTTTCGAACTTTCAAACCTCATTGTCATGGAACTTATCTCCTTGTGCGAATGCAATTTTACATAGGATGCACTGTTATTGTCGTGTTCAGTTTCTCCTCGGGAATGCATTATAAATACAATTCTAAAGAAGAAGCAAAATATGCAAATGTGTACTACCTGTATTGGCATTCAAAGAGAACAACTCTGGGTTGTCATTCTGCGTCACTGAGTACGTTAAGTCTGCGTTAACGCCTTCGTCCGCGTCGCTTGCCGTCAGAGTTGTTATCGTGACCTGACAGCCGTCATTGTAGGCTATCTCGCTGCTGTAGAACGTAGGCAAGAACAGCGGCTTGTTATCGTTCACGTCGAGAACAGTAATGCGTATTGTTGTAGTCGCTGTCAGTTGCGGCGTCCCAAGGTCATTTGCGGTCAAAACAAACTCGAAATGAGTGAAAACCTCGCGATCTATCGGCGTTTTCACGGAGAGTACATACGTCGTTGAATCTGCCGCGATGTACATATTGGCGTTTGTATCACTAATAGAGAGCGTTATGTTATCATTGTTGTCAATGTCAAGATCGTCAAGAACTACGGTGATAATGCTCGTTCCGGCGACGGTATTTTCAGTGACTGTACCCTCGTAACGCGTTGCACTGAATGTTGGTGCTTTGTCATTATAGTCCAACACCGTGATGGAAACGGTCGCGGTAGCTGTAAGCGGACCAGTACCACCGTCCTTTGCCCTTATCACAAGCACGTACAAGTCTATGGCCTCCCGGTCCAGAGTTGTTGCAGTGGTTAAGGCACCGCTAGAAGCGTCCAGCGTGATATGGTTGCTGTTGCCGGTAATGAAGCGGGCCACTTCGAACGTAACCGCTCCGTTTAGATTAATATCAGCGTCGGTTGCCGTAACGCGATCGATGAGCGTACCCGCCGGAACATGTTCCGAGACTGTAAACACGTAAGGCGTTGATTGGAATATTGGAAGTTTATCGTTTATATCACTGATTGTCACGGTGGCCGTTATGGTAGCGGATCTAGGAGCCACACCATTGTCCACAATCTTCAATGTCATATGATACGTTGCGGTTCTCTCTCGGTCGAGGGTATTGACGACCCATAATAATCCCGACGAGGGGTCGATTCCAAAGTCAGAGTTTGTATTACCGTTTAAAATTGAGTACGCCAATGCTTTGTTCCGGTCAAAATCAGAGTCATTTGCGTTTACTGTGAACACTACAGTGTTTAGGGGAGTGTCTTCTGAGATGGTCTTGTCAAAGGGCGCGTTATTGATTACGGGATCGCTATCGTTTTCGTCTATGAGGCTGATAGTGTACGTTATACTGGCAGAGTTCTGTTGTGGAGACGTGCCCTGGTCGGTTGCATACACAATAATCGTGTGACTGAAACATATCACACACTAGTGTTAGTGATATATAACAAACAAACATTTTAAAGATCGTAAGTGTTGCTTAATGTGTCTGAAGGGGAGTTTATAATGAAATGGTTTGGTTTTGAAAAATACCAGGCTTGCCTATTTTTATTGAATGTATCATACGGTCTTTGTAGTGGAAACCTGGCCAATGATGTTTATTCTAGTTCAGAGCAAAATATGACTTTTGGGAAGATGGGTACAAAAACACGTGAAACAGACTAGAAGGTAGATATTGAAATATGGATACATAATGACCGCCTTCTAACAGTCCTTTAATTATTTCATCCTAAGTCTACAATCTTTCCGAATTTTAAACCCGACGTATGTTAAAAAGAAAAAAATATATATATGGGTACAAAAATAATATAGGTTTAATCAACTTTAAACTCCGCCAATGACAATCCCAAGTCCAATCTGGAAAAGGAGGAGGGTTGTGCGTATTGTTAGCTACCATACCCTGTGAAAAACCGTATTGCTATAAAAACGCAAAACAGCACAACAACAGACAACGCGGCTGTTCTAACTTAAGGTCGTATGACGCATGGCGATGAAAGCCAGACTCAAATGGAAGCCGAAGACCATCATCTCCACCAAGACCACTACCACCATCGGTACATGGAATGTCAGAACCGTGTACGCGACCTGGAAAACAGCTAAAGGGCTAGAAGAGATGAAGACCTGTGCGCCACAAGCCATCTGGTCATCGGAGGAAGCGTTTTTCACCACAGAAGTAAAAGGCAACTTGGGTTTCACCAGACCTGTCAACATATCACCAGAGCATTGTGAGGACGTTTTGTGGCTCTCTTGAAGATGTCAAGCGAGAAGCAGACGTTGCTTCGGACTTTCATCTCCTTGTCGCCCGATTGAAACTGAATCTAAAGAAGAGTTGGACAGGGGTCAAGCGGACCTGCTTGTAGAAGAAACGATAGAGCAGAAGTGGCAGAAAGCGAAAGCAGCAGTGACCCCAGCATGCCAAGAAGTACTGGGCCCAAATTTGTACACCCACAAGGTGTTGATATCAGCAGAGACGCTTCAGAAAGTTGAAGAAAGAAGAAAAAAAGCAAGTGTCAACAAAAGCAGAATAAGAACAGAAAACGCACGAGCACAGGAGCACTACACAGTAAAATAGCAACGTTAAGCGAAGTATTAACGCAGACAAACTGTACTACCTAGAGACGCTGGCGACAGAAGCGTGATAGGCAGCACATCGAACAGAACCAAGGACATGTACTCCATCACCAATAGTATAGCAGAACATGTTTCCAATACAAAGAGGCCAGTAAGGGACAAGAACGGAGAAGTGATAGCAGATTAGTAATCGCAGAAAAAGAGGTGGATCGAGAAAAAGTTTGAGGAGCTACTCCATAGGCCAGTTCCTACGAGCCCACCGGAGATACTAAAACGTACTCGACATGATATGACATGTATCACAAATTCCCGAACACGCAATGCCTATTATATCACATATAAAACACTTTCAAGTGGTCGTCTTATATAACATATCCACACTTTTAGTTAAATGTTATTCGGACATTATACATATATATAACTTTACCTCGTTTGCGACTCCCTGTCTAATGCATCATTTGTTCTTATGACTCCGGTAGATGGGTTTATTATAAACTTTGATGATGAAGGATTTAACGAATAAACAACAACATTGTTATTATTGTTTATCGAGTCCACGTCTTGGGCCGCGGTTGTAACTACATAAGTTCCGATTGGCGAAGACTCTGTAATCTCTACTGTAATATGTGCAGCGGGAAACGTCGGAGTGTTGTCATTTTTGTCGTTAATAGTGATCCTGACGAAACACGTTGAGGACAGAGGCGTAGTGCCGCCATCTTCAGCTTTCACAATCAGGTCGTACTCGATGTTGACCTCAAAATCGATGGTTGCCTGAGTGCTTATTACACCAGTAGTGCCGTGAACTGAAAACAAGGTCGATCCCGTTCCACCAATTACTGAATATGTGATGGCGCCATTGCTTCCAGTGTCCGCATCGGTTGCAATGACAGTTAGAACAGACGTTGGATTAGCAACGTTTTCGTCTAGTGTTGTCGTATACAAATCTTGGGTAAACACGGGCGTGTGGTCGTTGGAATCTGTTAATGTTATTACCAAAGTCACTGTTCCCGTTCTCGTGTCAGTTTGAGTAGAAGCCGTATCTTCAGCCTCTATCCGCAACGTGTATGACGTTGGGGCGATGTCAAAATCCAGGATGTTGGCGACGAAGATGTCTCCTGTGAACGGGTTGATAGAAAATGCGACGCCGGTGTTGCCGTTCCGGATATAATAGCGAATATCACCGTGGCCGCCCTTATCCGTGTCTGTTGCCGTCATTTTGTAAATGCTTGTACCTACTGCCGTGTTCTCCGCAAGATCGAAGTTCGTCGGCGAAGCTGAAACAGTCAAAATGTTTACCAAGGGTTTTTATTTTTTGTATCAAAAAGGTTTAATACATCAAACATATAATGTATATTGCAAGTCTAATAGTTTCACTGTATATATTGCCCTTCATATGCATATCTTGTAATGAATTCAAATTATTTATAATACGGTTTTTACAGTAGATGTTATTTTTTTTTAAACACGTAAGCCTTAACATTTGAATGTTAATCATCAGAATAAATTCTATCTGTAACTTTAGTTTAGTTCCTGTGTTTGTTGTTTTTTTCTTTTAAAACATCGACTCATGTTAATGTTACTATTAAATACAAATAATACAATTTTACAGTACATCGGCCATCAACTTTAAAGGGACTGTCAACCACGAATGACGAAAAAAGGAAAGCTCTAAAAAACCGTATTTGTTTACAATTATTAGTTTATATTGATTAAAATATCACGACTGGTATATTACATTACTTGAAAAAAGTTGTTAAGTTTTCATATTTTTAGTATATTCGGTAATAAATTGTACTGGGTATGTCTACCAGGTAGCTACCAGTTAACTATAAATAACGCAAGTAGATTGATCATCATCGTCACGTGGTAAACCCAGGAATGCAAATTGTGCATGCGTTGTGAATTGTATATATTTTATATATAAAATTATCAATCTACTTGCGTTATTTGTAGTGTGTATATCGTTATGTCACCTATTTTGGCGATGTACTTTCGATTTCACATCGCGAAATTTTATTACCGAATATACTGAAAATATGAACTTTTTTCAAGTAATGTAATATACCAGTCGTGATATTTTAATCAATATAAACTAATAATTGTAAAAAATACGGTATTTTAGAACTTTTCTTTTCTCGTTATTCGTGGTTTACAGTCCCTTTAAACGCCGTAATTGTGTATCCGTAATG
>VMBQ01001104.1:0-52579 GCA_007657795.1 Dreissena rostriformis | reverse complement strand
TATCATTAATCCTACCACTAAGTTCGATGTGGCGTCATCAGTGTCGAAAAAGTGCGTGTCTCCTGAAGTTATCACGAATATTAAAAGACTGCCATCTGCGTCACTACACGTCATATCGTAAAGTACTTTGTTAATCGAATCCGTCTCGTCCATGTTTGTAGTAAATGTCATATCAGATTGGCATGAAGGCGCGTTGTCGTTGACGTTCGTTATTGTGACGACGACGTTAGTTGTGTCAGATCCTCCGCCGGTCTTCTCGGTGACTGTAACAACCAATGTATAGGTAGGATCCGTTTCATAATCTAATACGCTCGCGACCACGATTTTTCCAGTGTAAGGATTAATGATAAAATGTCCCTTGGCGTTTCCGGAGGTAATGGCGTAAGTGAGCTTGCCAAAATCACTGGCGGCTTCGTCCGGATCTGTTGCGGACACTGTTGTCACCGAGAAGCCAATGGCAGCGTTCTCCGCAACGGTCGGTGTATAAGGCTCGTTCTGAATGACGGGTGGACCGTCATTAACGTCCAGAATACTGACGTCAACGAAGACGGTTGTGAAGAGGCCTCCGAGGTCGGTAGCAGTGATCTCCAACAAGTAGTCCTTCGCCGTCTCGTAATCGATAGGATCTGTATAGCAGTGTACATTTGTAATAAGCATCAAACGATGTTTATGATGTTTACAAATATGAAATACAACACCCATTTCTTTATATAATCAGAAACATTTTTGTCTGAACCTTAACATCAAACATTTTTTAGATGTATAATTATACTCAATAAAAAAATAGCATTCGTAAAATGTATATTGCATTGTTTCGTTGACGTGATTTACACGTCGGTCTATTTAAACTTAAAAACATATGTATGCAATCAATCTTAGCGAAAATTCTTGTTAATACTAGGTTGTGTTCATTTTAAAACTTAATTAAGTAAACCCTGGATCATACTCGTAGAGACTTGAAGACTGGTGACCCCGGTGGCATCCGTGACTAGTTTAAAGCCGCTGGAGGGAGACTGCGACCTGATGGCGATTGTCAGGGCATCGTTTTCCGCGTCTGTGCATTGCAAGTCAGGGATGACTAGGAAACCGTTAGCTACGAACAATAACATAGGCATATAATTAATTACACATGAAAATAATTGCAACTATTTTTAAATATGCAACATCATATTCAAGGACCACAAGATAAATATTAACGTCTTTAAAGACTGTCGGCTTGCAAATATTGCACAGAAGTAGTGATTGATATTAACAAAAAAATGATGTTTATTATATTTAACGTTTTATCGCAATAACCTGTTTGAGCTGTTGGTAAATATACGATAAGTTACACGTGAGTCTGCTTTAAAATTCGTTGTTAATAAACAGAAATGACTGTAGTTAATAAATAGGTATAGAAGTAATAAATTCAGCATGACTACTGCAGTCGCCATAAATGCTTTTAAGTACTTACTCTTGTCCTCGGACACCGTCACTGCCCATGACGTAGAGATACAATTCGGCGTGGCGTCATTGACGTTGTTGACGTTCACTGTTACCAGTCCGGTGGCCTATTCAAATATGCATACAGAAATCGTTCCATATAATCATAATTATAGCCAAACAGCAGCACAAATAAGCTTAGAGAGCAAAAGGTTCAGACAAAAACAAACAGAATAAAATATACTAATTATCACAGAACGTACTCCATAACGTTATCATATGGTTATCTCGCAAGATATTTAAACGTCTTAAGCGACATATCAAAATATGATTACAAACATTAATTGATTGACGTGCGTTGAAACATGTTCATTGAAAATGTGCAGACTTTGATGATCATTTTAATCAAATAGCGAATGAAACGCACCGAACGTGGTGTTGAGCCACCGTCACTTGCCAAGACCGTTATGACGTACAACCGATCTGTTTCGTAGTCCAAAGGCGCAACCAGGATAACCTTACCCGTGGTCGGATTGATGCCGAAGTGATTCAGTCCACCGTTTGTCACTAGAACATAAAAACACACATATGGATATTGTACTCAATATGTAAGTAAATCAAAAAATTCCTTCTCACAATTTCTCTATATTGTCTCGTCTTTTTTGTATAAGAAGTAAATCATTGTACTCAAAAGAGTATTACATGTAGGTATATTATCTAGTCACATTTGAACCAAGGTCACAAAGACACGCCATTCAGTTACACAAGATCGCACAAGATTGGACACATCTAAATTAATTTGTCCTATTTTGCCTTGGAACTTAAGGACTTGATTATACAGTGCGTCACTCAATAGTATTTTAATTACTACAACAGTAAGCCTAAATCCTCAATTTGTTCAAAATAAGGTTTTGACTTTAATTTATGACGTTGACTCAATACCTTGTGACCTGATTTTTGGTGTTATGGATATCTTGTTAGCCTTGTAATTTGGAGAAGTGTTCTCGAACGAAAGCAAGTAACGGGTCTTCCAAGGAAAAAAAAAACACTAAAAAAGGTCTAAATATAATTACGGCTTTTGACATTGCTGATTTAAAAAATGACTACAAATAATTGTGTGCAAGGAATAGCCGAGCTGTACTGAACAAGTTTGTTCTCAAAACGACTTCCATTTGTTGTTGCTGCCAAAGCAGTAGCATCCACGAACCTGATTGAATAGAATACGTAATAACGCCATCGGGGGTGACACTAGAATCACCGTCCGTTGCTACGTGGGTTGCTATGTCACTGCCAAAAGCCTCATCCTCGTCAAAATTCACGGTTTTATCGACTGGAAACACTGGCGTAAATTCGTTGGCTGGCTTTACTTCAATTACAACGGGAATTATCACAGAGTTGCTCGAAGTGTCCGTTACCGTCACTTCCATATTGAACATTTTGACGGCGCCATCGAAATCAACAACTGCAAAAATAACATTATAATGACGTTATAATGTATTTATCGAAACATATTTTACCATAGATATACAATAAGCTTTAATTGATGATAAAGCAATTAGCAATTAAATATTATCAGGTGTGTACATGATTTCACGAATAGTTAAGAATATAGTAAGCGAGTTGGTATTTAGAAGATATGCTTGGAACAAATGGGTATATAATAACAGATCACATATAATAATTGTATGTGAAATATCTAGTGTTTAGACGATGTACAGTGTGCAAGTCTGAATTTGTTTTTCTTGTATTTGTCTTGATAACAAAATACATACACTACAACTATTCTTTTTTATAATCATGTGTGAACTCGAGTAAAAGTTATGCTTATGTTGTTACTATTTTCTCTTTATTTAGAGCTGTTTCACAATATTCAAATCTTCGTAGAAATGTACTCTCGTACCAGCCGCAAGTGAAATAGCGCCGGTACTGCTGATGGCAAATGTTGCTCCGGTGTTGCCTGTCAGTGAGTATGACAAAGTTTCCCCATCGGCATCGGAACATGCAAGCTGTACATACTGCAAGCGAAATGTATTGCAAAATGAGTTTTATTTTAAATATATTTTGCTTCGCGCGCTTTTGAATTTTTAACGGTAAATTGACATACACATGTAAAAGGTTTAGATTTTCGACACTAAAAATATGCTATGTATGACTTGATATATTCATTCAAACAAGAATGATTTTTATACTTTTAAGTCTTTCTGGTAACAAAGACTATTAACGAAACGATACAGCCGAAACTGAGCGCAATTAAGTGAAGGTAAAAAGAACACGTGTATCTGTAAATGATAAGCTGACATCCATAAAAAGAGCTAATGGGAAAAAACTGATAGTCAATTTGCTATCAATGAATTTGACTTCAAAACTCGATATACGGGGAAATGCGCACCAAAAAACGAGGCTCAATTTAAAAACTGTGTTTTATATGTTTTCCTGGTGTGTAATGTGAAATAATGTTGGATTTTAATATTAAACCACAGTGACAACTATCGATGATTAAAACTGTTCTACTGTAAAAATGACGTTATTTTGTCCAGTTTAACTCTTTGGAGTGTAAACAAACGATGTGCACTTATATACCATAATGATGCATACATTATCTTATTAAAATTCACCCACCGTCTGTGTGGTCAGAACCCCGGGCTCTGTGATAGATTCGGAAAACGCATTTGTCGTGCACGTTGGCTTCTCATCAGACACGGCGGTGACGGTTATATTTACTACTGCATCGACGGTCTTTGACGGTGACCCGCCATCAGCGGCCCTCACTGTTAGCGAGTATGTTTGGAGGTTGTCATAGTCGAGGGAACCAATAACGGAAATGGTGCCGGATGTTGGGTCAAGCGCAAATTTCCCATCACCATTACCAGCTGCAAACAATAGATGCCAAGTCAAAATGCTAGCGTATTCCACATGTGTACGGGTACGGTTGAAAGATTTAAGCAAAAAGACCAAATTTAAAATGTGCATATCTTAGTGAGATGCCACATTTGGATTAACATTTGAAGGTGGGCATATGATAAACCAGTACAGTCCCAAGACTATTCCTACGCTTTGAAAGTGCAATTTACATTTTCTGTCAGTCACCTATTAAAATGACTGTGAAGACATATTTGATTGTGAAGATCTTTACAAGTTATATAGTAAGTTATATGCATAAATAAATCTGAACATTTACATAACAAAAAAAAACGTTGACACATACAAAGGCTGTCTAGTAATCCCAAACAAGGTATGCATATGAGCTACCTAAACAAACATTTCAATAAATAATGCCATCGAAACCCTAGTTAATGAACGGAAAATGTTGTCCTTTTTGGTAGTAGTGAACCTCACCTTGACCATATTGGCCTTAATGCCAAGATAAGTCTATATCTATTCTATAGCTCAATACCATATTTCAGTAAAATACCTTAAAGCCAAATCAATGTATTTAGTGGAAACATTTGTTTATATATATTTAATACCACATATCTTGATCTGAAAGCTCAAAATGCAATGCCGGTTAGGTTTGAATGTAACCTACCTTTACACATCAATCAAGGAAATCGTTTTTCAATTTTAGTAACAGTGCCCCAATTGTGTGAAAGTGCAATCGCACGTTAGAGTTCCATGTACGCTACATACACAACAATTTCATCAAACTATCTCCATACTTACTGAAGTTAATGACACGAAACTCTTTTTCTATATTTTGCAACAGTGACCTTGCCCTAAATGACCCTAAATGCAGGATTCCATGACGGAGTGCTATATCAAAAGTTGTTCAAAGCTTACTTATATAATTGAAAACCAAAAACAAACTTTAACCTCAATTACATAGTTCATAAGGTGCATTATTCTGCTCATTGTGGATAAGTGTCTATTGAAATTTATATAGATATTTAATTGAATATCTGTAGAAAGTATAGAGATATTAAGTTGTTTGACGCACTACTTATTGTTATTTTTCCAATGAAAACAAGGGCATAATAATGATAAATTACAGGTCAGAGATATTTGCATTGTTCAGTGACCTCGCAGGATGATCTGAAAAAAAAATAGTGAAATGTTTTAATTTAATATCTCTAGAAGTTACAGTGATATGTACTTGTTGCACGCATCTTACACGCACAAGTACATTAACTGAACATTTCAGTTGAATATATGTAGAAGTTACAGTGATATGTACTTGTTGCACGCAAACCTTAACCTAAATGTCATCTATCACTCACACTTACATAAACCGGACTTTTCAATGGAATATTTGTAGTAGCTGCAGAGATATGTACTTGTTGAACGCAAACCTTAACCTAAATTTGATCTTACATGAAAACGTACATTAACCGGACTTGTATACGTACACAAAAAGCTGGTTACAGTTATAGCTCTTGGTGATTGAATGTTCATAAAAACCATCTACACATATGTAAAAAAAATCAATATCTGTAGTTAATATGGAGTTCTAGAGTAGTTTTACGGTAACCGTAATCTGACATGTTTAAGTACTAAAATGGTCATTATGCTGCTTATCTGCAGGTCATATGTATGGAACTTGGTCAATGACCTCACAAAATAACGCCGAATATGTGTTGTGAAAATTCAACTGAACACCTGGATTAAAAACAGTTATATTGAAATGTTTCACATTTAACTTAACCAGAACATTTCGCAGGCACAGCCAGTGACCACCAAAAGGGTGAATAGTATAGCTCGGACTATGACTATTTGAGATAAAATAATAATATAAAACGAATGATACTTCGGATGCGCCGAAAAAAACACGATAAATACTGTGAGTATATTCTATAACTAAACGAGAAGGTAAGAAATCAGCAAAGCGATGTGTCATACATACATATATTCATGGCACGCGCATTTTGAAAAGAAAATAGTTTAATGACATTAAGCAGAACACATGTCCTTACATAAAATGGTATATGTTATTTGGCCATCAACGCCTTGGTCAGAGTCCAGAGCGGTCAGAATTCCCACTTGGGCACCATGGTTGACCGATTCAGCGATCTAGAAATAAAAAAAGACAAATGCACTGTTAATGACTTATTGTGTTATTACCACTTACGGATGACAGGAAGGTACCCGGTGTATGCAGCCCCATTTATTTAATATAAATCTCCGAACCTTTCATATATAGGCATATATAAAATGGTCAAAATTGGTTATTAGTCTTACATCGATCGTTCAGTTTTGTACAACAAATGCAAGACCAATTTATTAGAACATTGATAACCATCCAAGCCCCACCCCACCAGCCCCGTTGTTTCTTAGGCATTACATACTGTCATATAATAAACCGTCATGGATACATACTCCAACAATTGTTTTGTATGGCATTTATAATCGCAATTTTTGCCGTTTCATTCCGTTCAATGCTGCTACATTATTTTTCCTTTCTGATATGCTCATTCTTTTACTCTTCGTTCATTGTGTGTATGTACGCTAGATTATAGTTGTATACCACCCCGAGGCCGTATGATGCTCGTTAATGATTGTAAAACATAATGCATTATAGATTTAATAAAACAAATGGATTACATATACGCTGACACACGTCTATTAATTCTGTGTAAGCTGTCTCAATCACGGTTATAATTATTTAAAATAAGTAATCGAATGTGTTGTATCTGA
Organism: Dreissena rostriformis; assembly: GCA_007657795.1. Taxonomy (NCBI): domain Eukaryota; kingdom Metazoa; phylum Mollusca; class Bivalvia; order Myida; family Dreissenidae; genus Dreissena; species Dreissena rostriformis. The sequence continues at coordinate 45,529 of VMBQ01001104.1, read as the reverse complement.
AACAAAGTTCAATAAAATATAAGAATCTCACAGTAAACGTAACAGCGCTCAATGTAGGCGTGTGTTCATTCACGGAGTTCACGGACACCAGAACGGACGATGTGCTGGAACGAGCCGGGCTTCCATCATCAGTCACCATGACGACAAGTGTATAAAATGACTGCACGCCGCTAGTGTCTAAGTCAATTGTAGCTAGAAAACAAAAGTACACTTTAGGATGGATCATGTTTTTGCTTGATATTGCTAATGATCAAAATTACTTCACTTTTTTTTAGTGTGACATTGTGTTTGCACGTACGGGTCAATTAGTGAGTAATAACGGAAAGTGTATTTAAACTCCTTGTTACAGTATGTATTAACAACAGAAATCTACATATCTGATTTGTCTGAATCTTTTCCAATCAGCTTTGATCATATAACTACCTTAATAATAATGTTTTACTAGTATACATATATGCATCGGTATGTCCATGTTAAAGTTGTTTCTTACCGAGCAGATTCAGCTGGTTCCTCGTTGTTGTATCAAACCCAAAATATGACGTATACGTAGCCGGTGTACTGGACGCCTCGAGGGTATACGTAAACACCGTACCAGGGTCTCCATCCGTCGCGGTAAGCGTTAGCAAAACGCCTGACAACAGAAAGCGGTTCTCATAGAATATAACCCATGTGTTTGGTAATCGATTATGGTCTAAAAAACAGCTTTAATATGTGTTAAATACATTTTGTCCCGTTTTGACAAGATGCTGGTCAATGAGTACATTACAGTTATGCATGGTGAAAATAATTAGAAACGCAAACTCTGCTAGAGTAGATTGGAATGAAATAGAAATAATTGATCAACGGGATATACCGGCTGTATCGTCTTCGTCGACAGTCACGTAGTAGATTTTCTGTGCAAACGTTGGCGTGTTATCATTGACGTCATTAACGTTCACAGTTACCGATGCGGTTGCCTGATCAAATTAGAAAAGAGATATCACATTTTACATGTAGAATAATCGACGGCAATCCCTCAGAAAGTACGTAAGGTAGCCAAAGTAACACACAGATTATATCGAGATCTGTCTATATCACAAGCAATCCATTTGATTAATTTATGTTAAGATGACAATTTTAACAACATCTCAACAAGCCAGTCAGCTAGTCAAAGCTTTTAACCGCTGTAACCTATCGAATGAAATATAATTACATACATTACGTTGATGGACTGTCTTTGTTTGTGAAACAAACGATCTAAAAACATGTGATATTTTAGAAAATGGCGATTATTTTATTAAATTGTCAAGAATACGCACCGAACGTGGTGTTGAGCCACCGTCAGTTGCCAAAACTGTTAAGACGTACGACTGAGCAGCTTCATAGTCCAAAGGTTTTGCAAGAATAATCTTAGCAGTGGTAGGATCGATACTGAAGTGGTTCAGTCCACCGTTTGTCACTTAAAAATAAAACATTGCTTTATTTTAAACGTACGTGCTCCATTGTGAAGGAATACATAAATTATTATATTAGAAATGTAAGGTATATTATCAATTGAATAGGACATAAAGATATGCATTCCACAAACATACACAGATAGAAACAGTGTAAAAAGTATTTTTTTTCCGATTTCGGACGAGGGAATGTTTTCTTGAATGACATCAAGTTATGGTTCTTCCTAGCAACAAAACCTTAACTGTCGCAATATAATATCTGTTTTCGAAATAACCGATTGGAACAACTCGCAGAGACGTCTAAGAAATACCGAAAAATCTGTCAACAAATTTGTTCGCAAATCTTTCAGTCGCGTACGAAGTAGTAGCATCCACGAACCTGATTGAATAGAATACGTAATGACGCCATCGGGGGAGTCGCTAGAATCCCCATCCGTTGCTACGTGGGTTGCTATGACAATGCCCACAGCCGTGTCCTCGTTAAAATTCACGGCTAAATCGGCTGAAAACACTGGCGCAAATTCGTTGTCTGGCTTTACTTCAATTACAACAGGAATTATCACAGAGTTGCTCGAAGTGTCCGTTACCGTCACTTCCATATTGAACACTTTTACGGCGCCATCGAAATCAACAGCTGCAAAAATAACATAATAATAAAATTCATTGAATTTTCGAAACATATCTTACAATTAAAATATAATTAGCTTTGTGTATAATAAAGCGATTTAAGTTTATCAGTAGTCTACATTGTAACTTAATAGTTAAGGACAAAGTCAGTGAGTCTGTATTAAGAAGATATGATCTGAGTAATTTACTCTCGTACCAGCCGCAAGTTCAATACTGCCGGTACTGCTGATGGCAAATGTTGACCCGGTGTTGCCAGTCAGTGAGTATGACAAAGTTTCCCCATCGGCGTCGGTACATACAAGCTGTACATACTGCAAGTGGAAGGCTTTTTGTGGCACACGTTTGTGTATTTGTAACGGTAAATGTGGATTCAGTTGTCAGAGGTTTAGAAATACTACACAAAATAACATGCAATGTATGACTTGATAAATTAATTCATACAAATCTCTGTTTTATACAGTCAAGTTAATCTGATAACGGAAACGGTGAATGACACGATACAGATGAAACTGAACGCAGTCGAGTGGAGATCAAAAACTGATATTTTCGCGTCGATTTGTTATCTATTACTCAAAAATAATGCGCAGCAATCGGCTATGTTTATTATAAAATATTGCTTTATTATTTCCTGTGGTTTATATTTAATTATCGTTGATTTAAAACTGTTTATGCACTGTTAAAACAGAGAAAATTATGAGAAAAATGTTTTTATAATTTTCACTGTGTTACTAGGAAATGACGTCGTTATTTTGACGTAATAACGAATATATCGAATTAAACAAAAATCCTCTATATGCATTTACTTAAATGTTCACTTAAATACCATTATGATGCAGTTATAATATTATTAAAAGTCACTTACTGTCTGTGTGGTCAGAACTCCGGGCTCTGTGATAGATTCGAAAAATGCATTTGTCGTGCAAGTTGGCTTCTCATCAGACACGGCGGTGACGGCTATAGTTACTACTGCATCGACGGTCTTTGACGGCGACCCGCCATCAGCGGCCCTCACTGTAAGCGAGTATGTTTGGAGGTTGTCATAGTCGACGGAACCAATGACGGTAATGGCGCCGGATGTTGGGTCGACCGCAAATTTCTTGTCACCGTTACCAGCTGCAAAACATAGATGTCAAGGAAAGATGCTGGTCTATATTCATGGTTGATAAACAAGACCCGACAGAGCACTTGACTGTTTCTACGCTTTGAAATTGCAATATCCACCTAAATCGCTGCTGACATAACGGCCCGTGGGCCCTTATGCGGCTTTTAAAAGCCGATTATAGACGTCCGACCCAGCTCTGCCGTATGTTATCGTTTATTTAACATATATATAGGATCCGACATGAGTTACCATATCATACCATATTTTATTAAACGAGTTCACGAATTTCCTGAACGAGTTTAATAAAATAATGTATGATATGACAACGAGTGTCAGATCTTTTTTATCACATGCTTTTAAACTAAATAAAATACCAAACAAATGCGGATAGATCTAAAAGTTGTTTACTATCGTGGCGTCATTTCATGTTGACGACGTCATTTCACCAAAATAAAGCCATGCGATTAGTTAGTTATTGATTCTCTTGCCAATGAAAACGCTTAAAAATGTTGTATTACACATGTGTTATATAAAAAAAATACGTAATGTCTGTATTATATTGAAAACAAGGTATAGCATGTGATAAAATCCTATTTTTTTTCCATAAAATTAATTACGAGACCAGCTTTCCGCGTACTTATATTTGCATTCACTTGATTACGCAATTTATGACGTAACTCGTGTGACGTATTTTCTGTGACGAAGCACACAGTGGTATAAAGCTTGACTCTCTAGATTCTCTGGGATTACATTTCAGAAGTGGTGGTTATATATATATAACAGTTAACTATTTTGTAAGCATCGAACGTAGCCATTTTTATTTTTTTGAAACGTTTTTCGGATTTTGTGTTTAAGCATAATTGGAAATTTCGATACAAATAAAATAACTCGCTTGGACCAGTCATTTTTGGTCAGAATTAATAGCATTTCCAATAATAGCATGGTTTTAACTATATTCAGATAAATGGGCGGACGAACAGAAAATGATTGTGCTTATGGTTGTTAATTAATTGTTATACGCAATTTATGAAAGTTGTCATTGAGGTGAGCGGGTCCTTTACTAAATTTAGTCTTTTTATGACTCCTGTTCAATCTCAAATAGTGGCATCAATCTAATTACACTACAGTGTCTTTTGAAATCGATATTTTAATTAACCCAAGTGTGTGCTATGTTTAATTATTATTGTTTTCGATTCTTTCCCAGATTTTAGGCTTAATTGTATGTATCGCCGTTTGCTAAAACTGAACTTGGACGCCATTTTGTTCAGTTGAAGCCGCGCGATCCGATTATTTTCAGATATTGGTCCACCGGATACGAATAACGGCCCGCTCGCGACGTCAATTTGTTTCTATTTATAGTAACGATGATAACTGTTCATAAGTTATACACAAAAACTATTTGAAAATGGAGATTATAACAAAAACGGATATGCACACGGCTGATTGTAATCATTTTGACCAATAATCGATCTTATTTTAAATAACTGATTTCCCAATTTGGCTGCATATAAGCTACCTTCGCACAAATTCCAATGAAAAACTTCTATCAAACCCCTAGGTAATGAGCGGTAACTCCTGTATTTATTAAATGTGACATCCACATTGACCTGATTGGTCCCAAATGCAATGCCAAGCTAAGACTGCATGTTCTCTAGCTACACAACACATTTCAACATAAATACATCAAAGCAAAGTAAAGTCATTTAGTGTCTATTTTAACTAAAGTGGCTTTGACCCGACTGGTCCCAAATGCAATCTCCGCTAGGTCTGAATGTACGCTACCTTCACACAAATGTACAGAACAGTACCACAAGCAAGGTTTATTATTTTTTAGCAACAGTGACCTTGACCCAAATGCCTCAATGTGCATGGTCTTTTATCCAGGCTTGCTTCATCCTATGTGTTTCAATGCAAACCAAAGTTATAAAATAGAAAACACAAACTTTAACCTACATTGTTTAAGTACAAAAGGGGCATAATTCTCATAATTACGTGTAAGAGTTGTGGCCCTTGGTCATATATAATGGCATTTAATTAGATACTGTAATAAATATGAGTTATTGAATTGTTGCAAGCAAACGTTAACCTTTATTTTCCTAGTAGCCTTGATCAGTTACACATGTGAAGTGTCAATTAAATATCTGTAGTAGTTACAGCGATACGTACGTGTTGCACGCAAACCATAACTTTAATGTCCTCTTACACGCAAACGTACAATATTGAACCGAACTTTTATGAGTACAAAGGAGAACATAAATCTGCTTAGAGGCTGTTTACAGTTATAGGTCTTGGTCAGTTAATGTTAATAAAGGCCATCAACACATCTGTAAAGTTGGCAATATATGTAGAAGATATGGAGTAGTTGAATGCTTAAGTTAAGATGAAATTTTATTTTTTTAAACTAGCCACAATTCTGCTTATCTGCAGTCATATGTATGAAACTTGGTCAGTGACCTCACACAATTACCCCGAACACTTGTATGAATTTTCATTTGAAAACCTGTTTATAAACAGTGATATGGAGATGTTGCACGTTAATCTTAACGAGAGCATTTCGCAGACCCAACGGCGACAAATGGGTGAGTAGTTAAGCTCGGACTATTCGGTGACTATTACAGGTTAAACTAATTACAATATCCCCACAGTTTATGAACCATTACAAAACATAATATGCATATATTCTATAACTAAACGAGAAAGTGAGAAATCAGCAAAGCGATGGATAAATCAGACACTTATTCCTGTAAAATACGAGAGTGCTATACATATGTATATTTCAGTGTTGATTATACCAAACACATATTTTTAAGTATAACAGATTGTACCGATTACGGATATTTGACATGGTTAAACAGTTGCATGTGCATTTTGAAAAGAAAACAAAGTTTAATGACACTGAGAAGTGTGTGCACTCACAAATAATAGTATATTTTAGTTCGCCATCCGCGCCTAGGTCGGAGTCCAGAGCGGTCAGAATTCCCACTTGGGCACCGTGGTTGGCCGATTCAGCGACCTAGAAATAATATAAAAAAAACATATCCTGTGAATAATGCAATATGAAGTTACCCGTAGCGGATGACAGGAACGAAACCGGTGCGTGTCATCACTTTTTCCATCTAAATGTCCGAACCTTACGTATATAGACATATCGAAAATTGTAAAATTGAATATTATTTTGATTAACTCTTTCAGGTGTAAAGGAAAATGCATGACTTAAGTAGAACATTTACAACATAACCAGCCCCTCCGCCATCCTCCCATATGCACCACATAATAAGCGGTCAAACCTGGAAACGTACCAAAACACTTTAATCAATTGTCATTTGTTCGTTAGCTATCTTCACCACAATCATAATTATAAAATTACATGGTGTATCTGAAAACAAATGTAAGGCAATAGAAGAATCTCACAGTAAAGGTAACAGCAATCAGTGTCGGCGTGTATTCATTCACAGAGTTCACGGACACCAGAATGGACGATGTGCTGGAACGAGCCGGGCTTCCATCGTCCGTCACCATGACGACAAGTGTATAGGACGACTCCACGCCGCTATTATCCAAGTCAATTGGAGCTAGAAACCAAAATAATACTCAACGTTGTTGGATCATGTTTGTGTCTGATATACAAAATGATAACATTACTTCAGGTCTATTCGCTTGTGATCTGTTGTTCGCAGCTGCACACGAATAAATAGATAATAACCTAAAGTGAATAAAAACTCCTTGTTNATATTCAGAAATGATAGAATTACTTCAGGTCTATTTGATTGTGATCTGTTGTTCGCATGTGCACGCAAATAACTAGATAATAACGGTAAGTGAATAAAAACTCCTTGTTACAAAATGTATTTACAACAAATAAAACAGATATAATTTGTCTGAAAACTATACATATTTTTTATTCATGTATTGTCATGTTAATTATGAAATATACTCAACTACTGTTACACATATAAACAGAGGTATGTCCATGTTAAATGTGTTTCTTACCGAGCAGATTAAGCTGGTTCGTTGATGTTGTATCAAACCCAAAATATGACGTATACGTAGCCGGTGTACTGGACGCCTCGAGGGTATATGTGAACACTGTACCAGGGTCTCCATCCGTCGCGGTAAGCGTTATAACAGCGCCTGACAAAACAGTATAAGGTTCGAATGAAAATTAACATCCTGCACGAATGGAAATTAACATCTCCCTCAATTATACCCATTTATTGTGTCTATGATTGTGGTCTCAAAATCAACTTCCATGTGTGTAGATACATGTTTCCGTTTTCACATTAAACTGGCATTGAGCCCGTGACTAAGGTTTTAGTGAGAATAATTACGAAAACGAACACTACTATGAGATTTGACAGAAATATAAATAATATATTAACAAATGGCTAGCGGTAAATAAACAAAACACATACCGGCTGTCTTGTCTTCATTGACAGTCACGTAGTAAATGTTCTGTGCAAACTTGGGCGTGTTATCATTGACGTTAGTAACGGTAACCGTGACAGATGCTGTAGCCGAGTTTGTAGTGGTAGCCACTTCATTCGCTTTAACTACAAGATTGTATGTCGTCGTTGATTCGGCGTCCAATGCTGCAGCAATTCGTATAACACCAGTGGTGGAATCGATTGTAAACTTGTTTTCATTATTTCCGCTAAATATCGAGTAGACAACCTTGTCAGCAGTGTCAGCGTCAGTTGCTGTTACCGTAATAACGCTTGCGCCGAGGGTAGCGTCCTCAGCGATGCTCTTGGTGTATGAGATGGGATTAAACACAGGTGACGCTTCGTTGACATCCGTTATGCTTATAGCGACTGATATGGTGGTGGTATGGACGCCATCGGTGACCTCGATTGTGAACGCATAGTTGATAGTGCCGCTCTCATAATCCAAAGTGGCTGTTGGAATAAAAGTAGCTTATTATGAATTATATACGGATACGCACTCCTATATATAACTCTAATCAAACATGCAAATAGAATAGAGATGAGATAATCTTCTTTATGATGACGTGATTCTTATGATAGACAATATTTTTGATTAACAACATCAGTTTACATAAATAATGTAATCAAATCCTTGACACAAGATAGGCAAAACTACACAACTAGAGTCTTAAACTTATTGACGGCTGAGTAACACTATTGACGTAAGTGTTTCCAAATACCTGCGGGTTTCAATTTCACCAAACTGGCAGAAGTATCGACGGCGAATGCTGTCATTGTGGAAGGCTTCACCGTATATGTAAGCGAACTACTGTCCGAATCTGTACAGCCTAGGTCTGGGATTACTTCATACGAATTAGCTACATAACAAGATGGAAATAGAAATGATATAAAATAATTAGAGAGAACATATTCGGCTAATAGTAAATACTAATAATCCTGAAGAATAAGAAACTGGGACATACATTTTTTTTCACATAGGATGATACAGATCGCACATGCACTACTTCATAGCATAAGTAATAATGCCTGCAAGTTTGAATATTGTGTGTTGAAAAGTTTATAAGAATGCATGATAACAAGTTTATGACTACGAACAGACGGACAGATGTCCATAGTGATTCCAGTAAACCCTTTTTACTTCTTGGCGTGGGGTATAATTCATTTACATTGTTTACTAATAGACATCTGCAAGCAATATAAATCACGATTACCGATTATACTGGCTGGCTAGAACAAGTTGTTTTAGTAGCAGCATGTTTATTTAGATTGCATAAAGGCATTTACAGCTGACATAGTCATAATCAATCCAATAATTAGATACATGACGTATTTTCAGATGCAGTTACATCACAATTCAAAGTAAAGTGATGTTCCATGTATATTGACGGTACCTTAGATTACTTCTTTAAATGCCTAGTGTACCTATTCAATGTCATGTAACGAGCCCCTGTAACATTGACCGTTGACCTGGTATAATTTTCTTCAGTTATCATGCGGAAACAAATGTTGTACGAACCGACCAACCAACCGACCGACGGATGTGTAAAAGCAATATAATCCCTCTTTTTGGAAGAAGGCATAATGATAGGAAGAATATTGCACATAACAGACATCGACACATGTGTCCACGAAAATGGACATTCAATTTCACATACCGCTGTTTTCTGGAACCGTAAGAACATACAGCAGTTGGCTGCAGGTTGGTGCCACGTCGTTGTCATCTTGCACGGTTACCGTAATTGTAGTGGAACCCTGCAATCCAGACAAACACATTGTTTTTTTGTTGGTTGAGGGTTGTTTGTTGATTTGACGAGAAGAAAAGAACATTTACCGTTTAAGCCATACAATTTTAAGGAAAAAAGCAATAGGTAGCTTAGGTCAAAATTTAACAGAAAACAAAACACACATATATAATCATATTAATGAACTCAATTTATGAACGTTGTACTTTAAACATGTCAATATAATTCACATTTGTATAACCATATTATGAAAAAAGAACCAACCGTAGTAGCGGGGGTCCCGCCATCGATCGCATATACTTCAATTTCATATGTTTTGTCTGCGGTCGGCAGAGTGTCATAATCGAGCTCTTTGGCGAGTTTAATCTCTCCAGTGACCGAGTTTATAGTGAAATACGTGTCAGTCGCCGCAGCACCATTCTGGGTTACTGAATATTATATTGTTTCCCATAAAATAATTGCAACATACCAATAACAAATATTCATCATACAGCTAAATTCTTTTATGGAAGGAGTAACTGGGTGTCAGATAAACGTGTGCTGTGTATGCCTATCAGCCTTTACACTGCTACTACATGTACAAAGAAGACTACTGTTTAGCCTTTCAATTTCAGTTAAAGGCCAAATGCAGTTAAAACTTGTAGACAATTTAATGCGTTAAAATATATCAACATTTGCATTCATTTGTTTTTAAATGTATTGAATTTAAACATTCAGTTTAAGTCAGAGTTTCTTTTGATCGTTCAACAAAATGCTAAACAAATCGCCAAACTTCACGTACGTATCTGCTGACGTAATCATTTGATTGCATCATTTAGTTCAAGGACGCGAGTATCTGGGCATTTTGAATCGCAGTTGCATTCAGATATGACTTTTGTGTGTAGTGGACTATATGGCTCGAATAGAACCGATGCTATTACATTGTAGATTTCTTAAATAATGTAGATTGCACTCGAATATCGCGACGTTTCAAAATAAATGTTTCTGTTGAACAATTGACAAATTGAGAACAGTATCAGTAACTGAAATAGTGTTAAATATTATAGTTGTGGTGCAATGTTATTTTACTTTTCAGCGGAAATTGACGTAGAATTTAAAGGGTATTTTCTTTTATGAACAGGTAGTTTCTTGTATTAGTTGATCAAAGTATGTCTTTCCACAAAGAATTGTCTGCTTACACCAACTTTTTTAAACAAGGACGATGACGATAAATATGTATCTTGTATGTTGCATGCAGATTTCAACTCATCATGAAGCAAAATATATAAATTACTTAAATACGTTTAACTGACGTGTTTTATTGCGAAGGAAAACATAAACAGTTTTTTTTATAAATATAAGATATATTGTCTAATTGAAAGTGTCATAAAGATATGCATTTCACAAACATATAAAGGTAGATGTTGTGTAATGAATATTGTGACCGCTTGGGAACGAGATAATGTTTTCTCGAACGACACCATGTAATGAGTCTCCCTAGGAACGAAACCCAAACAATATAAAATCTGTTTTCGAGATAACCGGTTCGAAGAACTACTTTCAGAGAAGTGTTAGGAATAAGTTAACATCACTTAACATAATTGGTCGCAAAATACTTTCCACTTGAAGTCGCTGAAAAAGAAGTATCATCCACGAACCTGATTGAATAGAATACGTAATGACGCCATCGGGGGTGTCAAAAGAATCACCATCCGTTGCTACGTGGGTTGCTATGGCAATGCCCACAGCCGTGTCCTCGTTAAAATTCACTGCTATATCGGCTGGAAACACTGGCGTAAATTCGTTGTATGGTTTTACTTCAATGACAACGGGAATTATAACAGAGTTGCTCGAAGTGTCCGTTACCGTCACCTCCATATTGAACAGTTTGACGGTGCCATCGAAATTGACAACTGAAAAAATATCATAATAATGACGTTTTCATTTAATTTTTTAAACATATTTTACAATAAAAAAACAGACAGCTTGTATTTATAATAAATCGATTTAAGTTTATCAGGTGTCTACACGGTAACTTAATAGTAAAGGACATAGTCAGTGAGTCGGTATTTAGAAGATATGATCTGAGAAATTTACTCTCGTACCAGCCGCAAGTGTTAAACTGCCGGTATTGCTGATGGCAAATGTTGATCCGGTGTTGCCAGTCAGTGAGTAGGACAAAGTTTCCCCATCGGCATCGGTACATACAAGCTGTACATACTGCAAGTGGAAGGCTTTGCAATATTGGTATATCGAGTTTAGGGTATTATTTGTTTGTGTCACACGTTTGTGGATTTGTAATGATAAATGTGGATTCAGTTGTCAGAGGTTTAGAAATACTGCACAAAATAACATGCAGCATATGCTAAATTAATTCATACAAATCTCTAGTTTATACAGTCAAGTAAATCTGATAACGGAAACAATGAAAGACACGATATAAATGAAACTAAACGCAGTCGAGTGGACATCAAAGTTCCATGTGTATCTGTACGCTCTGTCATCCATTAAAAGAGCAAAGATGCAAAAACTTATATGTGAGCGTAGATTTGTTATCTATTACTCGAAATCCGGAATAGTAGGCAGCAGTGGGCTATGTTTATTATAAAATATTGTTTCATTATTTCCTGTGGTTAATATAAAAAATATCGTTGATTTAAAACTGGTTTTGCACTGTTTAAACAGAGAAATATTTGAGAAAAATGTATTAATAATTTTCACTGCGTTACGAGGAAATGACGTCATTATTTTGACGTTATAACGAATATATCGAATTCAACAAAAATCCTCTATATGCAAATACTTAATTGTCCACTTATATACCATTATGATGCAATTATATAACATTATGATGCAATTATTGTATTATAAAAAGTCACTCACTGCCTGTGAGGTCAGAACCCCGGGCTCTGTGATAGATTCGAAAAATGCATTTGTCGTGCACGTTGGCTTCTCGTCAGACACGGCGGTGACGGTTATAGTTACTACTGCAGTGACGGTCTTGGACGGCGACCCGCCATCAGCGGCCCTCACTGTTAGCGAGTATGTTTGGAGGATGTCATAGTCGAGGGAACCAATGACGGAAATGGCGCCGGATGTTGGCTCGATCGCAAATTTCCCGTCACCGTTACCAGCTGCAAACAATAGATGTCAAGTAAAGATGATGGTCTTTATTCATGGTCAATAAGAGATATAAAAAAAAGAGCTGTCACCCGACAGAGCGCTCGACTGTTTCTACGCTTTGAAATTGCAATGTCCACCTAAATCTCTGCTGACATAACGGCCCGTGGGCCCTTATGCGGCTTAAGCCGATTATAGACGTCCGACCCAGCTCTGCCGTATGTTATCTTTTTTTTATACATATAATTTTTTTCTTCACTAGTATGTATTAACAAACCAGCTTTCCGCGTACTTTTATTTGCATTCAATTGATTACGCAATGTATGACGTAACTCGTGTGACGTATTTTCTGTGACGAAGCACACATCAGTTTAAGCTTGACTCTCTAGATTTTCGGGGACTACATTTCGGAAGTGGTGGTTATTTAACAGTAAACTTTTTTGTAAGCATCGAACGTATACTAAAAAAAAATCGGATTGTGTGTTTTATCATAATTGGAAACTTCGATAGGAATAACATAAATTGCTTCGACCAGTCATTGGTTTGTCAGAATTAAAAGCATTTCTAATAATAGCGTGATTTAAACTTTATTCAGATAAAGGGGCGGACGAACATAAAATGGATTTGCATATCGTTGTAATTTATTTTTTATACGCAATGGATGAAATTTGTAATTGAGGTAAGCGTGTCGTTTACTAAATTAAGTATTTTTATGACTCCTGTTAAATCTCAATTAGTGTCATCAATCTAATCTACACTTCAGTTTCTGTTAAACTCAATATTTGTATTACCCCAAGTGTGTAATGCGTTTAATTATAATAATGTTCGATTCTTCCTATGATTTGAGGCGTAATTGTATGTATCACCGTTGGCTTAAACTGAATATAACGCCATTTTGTTCAGTTGAAGCCGCGCGATCCGATTGTTTTTAGATATGCAAATCGGCCAATGGGCCGATATTATCGTTTTGGTCCGCCAGATACGAATAACGGCCCGCTCGCGACGTCAATTTGTTACTTTTTATAGTAACGATATGTACTATAAAGTTATATATGCAAAACTATGTGAATATGGAGATTATAACAAAAACCATGCATATGCACACGGCTGATTTTAATTATTTTGACCAATTATCGATCTTAATTTAAATAACTGTTATCCCAAATAATGTCTACATATAAGCTACCTACTCACAAATTTCAACGCAAAACTTCTATCAAAACCCCAGTTAATGAGCGGAAACTGGTGTCCTCTATTAAGTAATTCACATTCATATTGACCTGATTGGTCCCAAATGAAATACCAAGAAAAGGCTGCATGTATTATAGGTACACAACACATTTCAACAAAAATACCTAAAAGCAAAGTAAAGTCATCTAGTGGAATTTTTTTTTTCTATTTTTACTTAAGTGACCTGGACCCGACTGGCCCCAAATGCAATCTTTGCTAGGTCTGAATGAACGTTACCTTCACACAAATGTACAGAACAATGCCTGAAGCAAGGAATTCGTTTTTCAGTTGTTAACAACAGTGACCTTGACCGAAATCCCTAAAAATGCATGATCTTTTATTTAGGCTTGCTATATCCAATGTTGGCCAATGCAAACTAAAGTTATAAAATAGAAAACACAAACTTTTACCTTAATTGTGTTAGTGCATAAGGGGCATTATTCTCCTAATTACGGATTAGAGGTGTGGCTCTTGGTCATATATACTGACATTAAATTGAATAGCTGTAGTAAATATAAAGATATTGAGTTGTTGCAATGAAACGTTAACCTTTATTTTCCTAGTAACCTTGATCAGTTACATCACATGATGATGCATAAGACACGTGTGAAGTGACAACTGAATATCTGTATTAGTTACGGAGATATTTACTTGTTGCACGCCAACCTTAACATAAATTTCCTCTTACACGCACACGTACAATAACCGGACTTTAATGAGTACAAACGGGAAAATAAATCTGCTCAAAAGCTGTTTACATACATATATAATGACATTTAATTGAACAGCTGTACTAAATATAAAGATATTGAGTTGTTGCAAGGAAACGTCCGCCTTTATTTTCCTAGTAATCTTGATCAGCTACCTCGCATGACGATCCTGAAGACACATTTGAAGTGTCAATTGAATATATGTAGTAGTTACAAAGATATGTACCTAATTTAAATTTCCTCTTACACCCAAAACGTACATTAACCAGACTTGTATGAGAACAAACGGGAACATAAAACTGCTAAAAGCTGTTAACAGTTATAGGTCTTGGTCAGTGAATGTTTATAAAGACCATCAACACATATGTCAAGTTGTAAAACCTGTAAATAAACTACAACAACACACATGTCAAGTTGTCAATATCTGTAGTAGATATAGAGATATGGAGTAGTTTCACGCTCAAGTTAACCTTAAATTTTAAGTAAAAACTAGCCATAATTCTGCTTAACTGCAGTTATATACATTTTTGTATATGAAACTTGGTCAGTGACCTCAAACAATGACCACGAAGACATTTGTGAAGTTTCATTTGAAACCTGATTTAGAAACAGGGATATGGAGATGTAGATAGATAGACAGACTTATTTCAATATTGTGCAAGTAACATGGTAACAATAATGGTAACAACAATACATTTAAAATATAGCACATAGACATGTTGCACGTTAATCTTAGGAAGAGCATTTCGCAGACCCCAACGGCGACAAATTGGTAAAAAGAATATTCGGTGACTATTCGAGCATTAACTTATAGCAATATCCCCACAGTGTGTGAACCAATAATGTGAGTATATTCAATAACTAAACAAGGAGGTGCGAAATAAGTGAAGCCATGGATATTTCAGACACATATTCATGTAATATACAAGGCTGACATACACATGTATATTGCAGTTAGGATTCTACCATAAACATATTTTAAAGTGTCACATAATCTACCGATTACGGATATTTGGAATGTTGAAACAGTGACATGTGCATTATGGAAAAAAGGTTAATGACACTAAAAAGTGTATGCACTTACATATAATAGTATATTTCAGTTCGCCATCCGCGCCTCGGTCAGAGTCCAGAGCGGTCAGAATTCCCACTTGGGCACCGTGGTTGGCCGATTCAGATATCTAGAAATAAAAAAGACAATTCACTATTAATAACTCAATATGAAGTTACCCGTAGTTGATGACAGGAACGAAACCGGCGCGTGTCATCCCATTTTCCATCTAGATTTCCGAACCTTACGTATATAGACAATATCGAAAATTGTAAAATTGGATATTAATTTGATTTACTCTTTCAGTTTTGTAAAAGAAAATGCATGAAAACTGAAGTGGAACATTCACAACATAACCAGCCCCTCCACATCCGCCCGCGCCTATGCATACCATACGGGCATATAATGAGCGGCCAATACTGGATACATTCCCAAACACTTTAATAAATTGTTTGGTCGTTAGCTATCTTCACCACAATCATATTTATTTAATTATTTGGTGTTTCTGAAAACAAAGTTTAAGGTAATAGAAGAATCTCACAGTAAACGTAACAGCGCTCAGTGTTGGCGTGTGTTCATTAACAGTGTTCACGGACACCAGAACGGACGATGTGCTGGAACGAGCCGGGCTTCCATCGTCCGTCACCATGACGACAAGTGTATAGAACGACTCCACGCCGCTAGTATCCAAGTCAATTGAAGCTAGAAAACAAACAAATACTCTTCGATGCACCATGTTTGTGTCTGACATGGGGAATGATAAAACTACTTGACGTTTATTCGAGTGTGATCTTTTGTTTGCAGGTGCACGCAAATAAAAAGGTAATATCGGACATTGTATATAAAAAATCTCCTTGTTACAGCATACATTTGCAACAAATAATACATATATTATTGTCTGAAAACTATACATATTTTTTCTTTTCAGCTGTGGTCATATCACAACTGAAATATAATCTACTGTTACACATTTAAACATCGGAATGTACATCTAAAATGTGTTTCTTACCGAGCAGATTAAGCTGGTTCGTCGTTGTTGTATCAAATCCAAAATATGACGTATACGTAGCCGGTGTACTGGAAGCCTCGAGGGTATATGTGAACACCGTACCAGGGTCTCCATCCGTCGCGGTAAGCGTAATAACAGCGTCTGACAAAACAGTATGTGGTTCGAATGAAAATTAACATCTTGCACGAATGAATATTAACATCTCTCACAATTTACCCACATTATTGTGTCTATAATTGTGGTCTCAAAATCAACTTTCATGTGTGTAGATACATGTTTCCGTTTTCACAAGATACTGGTATTTGAGTCCGTGACTATGATTTTGTTAGAATAATCACGAAAACAAACACTTCTATGACATTTGAAACAAATAGAAATTATATATTAACCAATGGCTAGAGGTAAATTAATGTACACATTCTTCAAGAACACATACCGACTGTCTTGTCTTCATTAACAGTCACGTAATAGATGTTCTGTGCAAATTTGGGCGTGTTATCATTGACGTTTGTAACGGTAACCGTGACGGATGTTGTAGCCGAGTTTGTATTAGCCACGTCATTCGCTTGAACTACAAGAGGGTATGCCGTCGTTGATTCGGCGTCCAATGTTGCAGCAACTCGCAAAACACCGGTGTTGGAATTGATTGCAAACTTGTTGTCATCATTTCCGCTAATTATCGTGTAGACAATCTTGTCAGCAGTGTCAGCGTCAGTTGCTGTTACCGTAAGAACGCTTGCGCCAAGGGTAGCGTCCTCAGCGATGCTCTTGGTGTATGAGATGGGATTGAACACAGGTGACGCTTCGTTGACATCCGATATGCTTATAGCGACTGATATGGTGGTGGTATGGACGCCATCGGTGACATCGATTGTGAACGCATAATTAATAGTGCCGCTTTCATAATCCAAAGTTCCTGTTGCAATCAAAGTAGCAAGTATGTATTATTAAACGGATACGCAATAATATATATATATATACTCTAATCAAACATGCAAATACAATAGATATGAGATCATCATTTTAATGATGACGTGAGGTTTATCATGAACAACATTTTCGATAAGCAAAACCTGTTTTCATAAATAATGTAAACACATTTTGACAAACAATAGATAAAGCTACACCGCTAGATTCTTAAACTTATTGATGGCTGAGCAACACTATTGTCGTGAATGTTGCCAAATACCTGCAGGTTTTAATTTCACCAAACTGGCAGAAGCATCGACGGCGAATGCTGTCATTGTTAAAGGCTTCACCGTGTATATAAGCGATGTACTGTCCGAATCTGTACAGCCTAGATCCGTGATAACTTCATTAGCAGCAGCTACGAAACAACATGGAAATAATAATAATAATAAAAATAATAATGCTGATGATGATGATGATGATAATAAAAGTAATAATACTTATAATAATAATAATATGATTATAGAGAATTAATTTTGCTTATAGTTAATATTAATAATTCCAAAGAATAAGAAAATGGAACATTACTTTTTTTAATAGAATGATACAAATCGCACATAGCATATGTTACAAGACTACTGCCAAGCAATGATGTCCCTTACCGGCTCCACCATTGTCAGATTTTTGTATACATATAGTTGTTGCCATAGCAACCATAATTTGTGTCGTAGGAACAAAATGAAATGACGTGCATACTGTCCATATTGTCATCTATCTATGTTTCAAGTTTCATTAAAAAATATGAAGCACTTTTAAATTGATCGCATGATCCAGAAAAGTGTGACTAAATGACTGACACACACACAGAGCGCAAACCATAAGTCCCTTCCGGTGAAACCGTTAGGGGTCAATAATGCCTGCAAGTCTTAAAATTTTTTGTTGAAACGTTTATGAGAATGCATATGAACAAGTGTACGACTACGAACAGACAGACGGACAGATTCCATAGCGACTCCAGTAAATCCTCTTTACTTCTTGACGAGGGGAGAGGGGTGTTATAACACAATTTAAATGGTTTCAGTACCCCTCATATGGACATCCTCAAGAAATAAATATCACGATGGCCGATGAAACTGGCTGACTGGAACAAGTTGTTTTAGTAGACATGTCTATTAAAATTGCATAAAGGCATGTACAGCTGACAGAACCATAATACATCTAATAATACGATAAATGACTTGTATATAGATGGTGTTGATCAAACCAAACATGGATGTGAACTTACCGCTGTTTTCTAGAACCGTAAGAAAATACTGCAGTTGGCTGCATGTTGGTGCCACGTCGTTGTCATCTTGCACGGTTACCGTAATTGTGGCGGTACCCTGCAAGCCAGACATGAATAGTGTATTGTAATTGAAACGGAACCCTGCATTCCAGACATGCAAAGTGTATTTTCGTTGTTTGACATATTTGATGGTTGTTTGTGGATTTGACGAAAAGAATTGTGCTTTTAAAAACGAAACAACTGTACAATTTAAAGGAAAAGCGAATTAGGTTCCATAAGTCAGAATTTAACAGAAAAATAAATAATATCATAATAATGTACTTAACTTTTCAAGTTTTACTTTGTAAATGTCAATAACATTCACATGTTTATAACCTTTCAATAAAAAAAGAACCAACCGTCAAAGCGGGCGTCCCGCCATCTATCGCAAATACTTCAATTTGGTATGTTTTGTCTCCGGTCGGTAGAGTGTCATAATCGAGCTCTTTGGCTAGCTTAATCTCTCCGGTGACCGAGTTTATAGTGAAATACGTGTCAGTCGCCGCTGCACCATTATGGGTTACTGGAATATTTTATTGTTTCCAATAAAATAACTGTAACATCCTACAGCTAAATAATTGTATAGAAGAAGTATATCGGTGTCAGCCTTTACACTGCTACTGCATGCACAAAGAAGACTATATTTTTGCCTTTCGTTTCCAGTTAAAAGTCAATCCAGTTAAGACGATTTAAGTCGTTAAAATTTATCAACATCCTCCTTCGTTTGTTTATAAATGGATTGCATTTATACATTTGAAATTAATGTACCGTAAAAGAATAATAGCCGTAAGTTCTTAATCCAATACAGCGTTTTATTTCTATTGATTGTTTAACTGGATTGTTATAACAAATCGCTAAACTACATGCATTGCTGAGATAATCAATTAATTTCATCATTCAGTTCAAGGACGCGAGTGTCTGGGCATTTTAAAACTCAGTTAAAATATGACGTTTGTGTGTGTCTATGATGAATTATTATAATACAATGTGAATACAAGTGTTGGACTATATGGCTCGAATAAAACCGATGAGACTGCAATGTACATTTCTGAAATGATGTCGAATGAACTCGAATATTGCGACTTTTAAAAATAAAGGTTTTCGTTGAAAAATTGACGGATTGAAACCAGTGTCAGGAACTTCAAATTGTGTTAAATCGTATCATTGTAGTGCAATGTTCTTTTCCTATTCAACGGAAATTTTAACGTAAAATTCAAAGGGTAGTTTCCTTTATGAATAGGTCGTCTCTTGTGTTAGTTGATCAAAGTATGTCTTTCCACAAAGCATTGTCTGCTTACACAAACTGATTTAAAGAAGAAGGATTGCGATAAAAATGTATATTGTAAGTTGCGTGCAGATTTCAACTCATCGAGAAGCAAACAAAACTAGACGAAAATAAAAATGGTTATTTTAATCAATACAGAGCCAGTAAATGGTTGACTTGTATATGCCAGTGTGTAAAATGTGTTTCAAAAGAAGAGTTGACGAGGAGTTGTTTATGAACTAAAATTAACAATGTCGGCGGGGATAAATGCTGCACCATGGGGTAGACATTTTGTAAGTTGACAATTGCAGCCATCTTTGTTTTTGTTTACTGACTTTGGTTAATTAAGAGTTTAAGTTAGAAAAAATTCTTCTTTGTTCTACTTGAGTGTGTAACATTTGGAATACGGATTAAATATGAATCGAAGCATCTAGCGAAATTTTGTAATATTACTCTGGTTTTGCATGTTGAGGACTATTTCGGGTGGAATATCCGGGAAAGAGCAAAATTTATTATGATAATAATGCGCGAGGTTAGATTCGGTTGATTAAATATGTTTTGTGATATTAATTTGACAATTAAACACAAATATTGTTATTTTCCTCAAAATGGTATTTATAAGTATTTTAGGATAAATAAAATATAATGGTTGTGTCTTTGTTTTCTGCAAGTGTCTCGGCAAGACTCGCCGTGTAAACCTTTCTTCAACTCGCCTAATAAATTCTAGTACACAAAGACACTAACATAATAGTCTCTATATAATTCTTGTATTCACTTAATTCTAAATTAAGGCTCTATCGAATGCCTCGGTATTTGCACATAATCGATGTGTAATTCATTTATTATAAAGTAGAGCTTTGTCCCAAACTGGATTGAAACTCAGACACTGCTTTGTCAGGCATATAACACATAAAGGTATGGAACATTGGAAATGAAATAAATGTATTGCTTGTCTAAACACGGTAAAGAAATATCTGAAATTTCAATGTTATCGCTTGAGAAATGTGGAAGTAGTTCACTCCACAATTTCTAACAGTTTATGCAGACAAACTGGCCAAACGACTACAAACTGACCGATAAACCGACAGACCGACACAGTGACTCCAATATAACCCCTCCCTGCAGGGTTTTAAAGATGCTAACATTGAAAACCAAGTATAATTATGGTTTGAATTACACTAATTCCATTTCCCATAGGGTCTCATTATAAAACTTCCAATTTTTAAAACATTTTTAATGTATTTCCTATACCTCAAAGTTTGCAAGACCGGTATCATTTTAAAGATAAATCTGTCCTTTATCAATACATGCAGTCCAAAATATATGGTCTCTCAATTTCTAAGAAGGTAAAATTCGCACAAAGACAAGCACCCTCGGAAAACAGAGTTTCGGAATAGAAATTTCAACAAAAGCCCCGTGCTACAATAAACGCACCCAAACATTCATATGTCAACGTAATCTCCAATTAAATCCACTTAAATGTTGCAGACACACATAGCATGCAGGAAATAATCGCAAAAGCATAGTTGCGCTCGCCAAATCGCCTTAAAACCCGAAGAGACAACTTTAGAAATGGGCACTACTTTCGACCACGGAGGGACACAAAACGATTAAGTGTTATGTAACCGATATCGCAGACATACGCGTAACATAATACACATTGCATGTGCAACTAAGCATGTATGTACCCGAATTATATGATATGGATACTAAAAAAGATAAATACGTTTTTTTTTAACCTTGATTTATTGTATATATCGCGATGTCATCCGGACCGTCATCTGCATCCGTGGCAACGGGATTGGCTATCACGGTTCCTACAGGGCTGTTCTCGTTGATGGTATTGGTGATACTGGTGGGTGAAAACGCTGGCGTATGCTCGTTAGCCGGTAAAACCTTTAAAATGTTAATAAAACTTATAATACTAGAACTACTTATAATAGAACTCATCATGATAATAAGTGTAATCATTATTTTTGAATATTAAAATAATGCATATATCAAATATGTGTTAAATACCGTGATAATGACGGTTGCTGTCGCTGTAATGATAGCTCCTGTGAATGCTTGAGCAGTGTCCGTCGCATGAAGGATAAGGACATATGAATTGGTTGTTGCTTCATAATCGAGATCAGATGTATGTGTTATGATCTCCTTTGCACTGGATCGAAAACGAAATTTATTGTCGTTGTTTCCAGAAAAGATCGATATGGTAGGCGTAGTACCGTCAGCGTCTGTGACCGTAAGCAAAGCAATCGACGTAGCTGTAATAATGATATAATTATGGTCTTATTGTATATAGATATGACCAATACAAATATTCAGACTTAGTTTTTAATAGACAAAATGATGATTCTAGATTGTTTTACTTAATGTACTTAAATTGTACCATTTTAGTGTTCAAGTGTCGTATGAAAAGATATCGTTGTGGGAAATTAAAATGGAATTAAAAATAAATATGCCAAAAAAGAGCATTTTGTATCAACAAACATCTTTGTTGCCAGACCACATCTGGCGTTGAAATTTCGGCAATTGCCATAAGAAACACTGATTTTTAATTGTTTAACTTTATTTTACGTAATATTGTACGAAATTCTCGTTGATTTTGAGTAGTAATGGGGCTTTGACACACTTAAAGAAAGAAAGAAAGGAACAATACTTACTTGCTGCAGTGTTTTCAAGGACGGAAACGAAATAAACGTTTGGGTTGAAAACGGGTGGATTGTCGTTTTCGGGCGTGATGTTTATCGTAAAGATCTGCGATGTACTCGCACTGGTCACTGTTGACGTCGCACTGGAAAAGCAAAACAAAAAAATGAAGTTGTTTGACAATAACTAAATTTTTTCTTCAGTTAAAACATGGAAACCAATTTTAAATGATAGCCACATGACATTGAATTTTATCTCTTCAACCAATATAAACTACCAAGTGAGGCATCGAAACATGTATATATGTTGCATAAATGTATAGAAAGTTTCATTAAAATATCTGATAACTTAAATTGAACGAAAACCCATGTTTGAAAAACAACTGTAAACTTTTGAATAGCTTATTTGTAAAATGTCTTATCGTAAACGGTCTCTTATATTTTGATAAATTTGAAACTGGGTCAATTGGTCCATTTTAAATTGGCGAATAAATGTTTAAGTTTTAATTAAATACCTTAACCCATTCCTGTGAAACTAGCTTATAGAAAAAACAGTAATATTCCAAAAAGTATATATGCGCATTTCTAGACGTAAGTGTCTTTTTTTATTCTAAAATTTTACCAGAGCTAACACAATTTCGCCCGTGAGTTCATTTTAATATGGGGAACAAAACTTAAATGAAATCCCTCTAGCCATTTATGAGGAAATAGCTTACCGAAATCTTAAATCTAGCCCGGCCACCGACAACGGATGAGTATTATATTATGGTCAGCCTTTTCTCCGAAATGTCGCGCATACATGGTTTATTAATTGATATACTTGCATCATTAAAAAATGTCTGCAGACTAGTCTATGTGGCATAAAAGAGTAGCAACATTAGTTCGGCGCGTGATCGTTGTTAAAAAAAAATGGCAAACAAATTAAATTGATTGCATTAAGAAATACGAGGAAATTAATATTCCGCCGTTGTCTTAGTTTAAATATATTTCATTTCCAAAATAATCACACGTACAATTGACAAAAATATACAATATACATACTAATACATCTATTTTGAAAAAAGGGTAGGACCTAAAGTTCTAACAACATTATTAATGGCCTTTCCCTGTTTTGTTATTTACATTACATGTTAGTGACGATAACGTGCTTTTGTACAGCTCTATGTTACATGGTCAAAAGTACATTTGTCATAAGAAAACAAACAAAAATAAACAAAAAAGTGTGCAAGAAAAAAAAACAAGAAAATAAAGAAAGATAATCATGATTTGTAAAGAATTGGAAATAAAACTCTTTTACATATACAGTACAAACTTAATAAAGTGAAGTCCTGTCCAGACATAAAAAAAACACTCTTTGCTACAACAACATTATGAAAAACGCTTTGTCGTCTTAATAAATATCTGAACATTTTTAAATATGAAGCAGTTGGTGTCATTATCAAACATGTTATTACCAAAAAGCATTGTTTTACAGTTTATGGGTTCTATTGCGTGAAGGGTTTCGACAAGAGTTGTACGTTGTACAGAAAAGCGTGAACAGGTAAAGAAGAAATGGTACACCGATTCGACTTCTCCGCATACACATAAAGGTGAAGGTTCTAAGTGATTGATGAACAAGTGCAATTTCAAGTCGCTACAATTATTCCTTAGTCGGGCATGTAAAATAGACGATTTTCTATCACCAATATGAAAATATAATGGAGTTTCGACACTTGGGAGAATTAATTGTTTCAGTTTAGTTTTAAATGTTGATATAGAATCTGACAATCTTATGTCAAGAGGTAAGTTGTTCCATAGGTCGATAGCCGACGGGATGAATGAGCGCGAGTAAAGTTCCGTTCTTCTAGTAACGATTACATAATTATTTGCGTTCCTAAGGTTTCTAGCAGATTGTTGAAAAACAGTTACTGGTAGTAAATCTCGTAAGTAGTCTGGACATAAGCCATTGTGTATTTTGTACATATGTATTAGTTTGAGATACTTCCTACGATCGGCTAAACTATGCCAGTGAATTTCGGAATACAAGTTAGATAAAGAAACAGATTTTGTGAGACCAGTGACTATTCTTGCCGCGTCATTTTGTATTTTATTTAACGTTTCTTTTTCGTAAAGCGCACAGCCATCCCAAACGACACATGCATACTCAAGTAGTGGTCGTAGGTGGGAAGTATAAATTTGATTTAATGTTTTTCTAGAGACCATGTATTTAAGTTTTCGCATAATTCCAAGTATTTTTGATGACGATTTTACTATGTTAATGGTATGATCGTGCCATTTACCGTTTGAGCTGAGTGTAAGACCAAGGTGTTTATGGTTTTCTACAAAATTGACCGGTACATTATTAAATAAAAGATGTGGTTGGGGGACGGCATGATGTGATGAAAATAACATAGCCACGGTTTTATGTGGGTTGAAATCTACGAGCCATTGTTTTGCCCAGTTACTTATAACTTGTAGGTCATGGTTCAGAGCAATTTCAATGTTAGACATATTTGAGGTAGTACATGAGAGGGAAGTGTCATCGGCAAAAAGGCGAGCAGTACATTGAAGGTGTTTGACTATGTCGTTTACATAAACAAGAAAGAATAATGGACCGAGAACAGATCCCTGTGGAACACCAGCATTTAGCTCTAACGTTTGAGACATTGATGCACCGACCACGACTTTTTGAGTGCGACTCCCTAGATAACTTTTTATCCAATTAAGTAAATATCCATCAAATCCATTTTGTTTAAGTTTGAAGAGTAGCCCAGTGTGCCAGACGCGGTCAAATGCTTTTGAAATATCACAGAAAACCATGCATGTGAGTTTCTTTTCATCAATACCTTTCGTTATTTGATCAAAAATATCGATTAATTGAGCGACTGTGGAGTGACCTTTAAGGAAGCCCGACTGGTTAGAGTATATAAGTTTGTTAGCAAGCAGGTGGTTATATAAATGTTTATAAACTACTCTCTCCATCAGCTTGCCTACGCAGCTTAACAACGAGATAGGACGGTAATTGGATGGATTATTCGATTCCCCTTTTTTAAATAGAGGCATTACAATTGCTTCTTTCCATTGGGTGGGATAAGTACATTCTTTAATTGATTTGTTAAAAAGGATACACAATGGCTTAGAAATAGAATTACACGTTTTCTTAAGGACAATATGACTTATAAGGTCACCACCGACGGCTTTATTTGTTATTAAGCATTTTATAACGTCCATAATTTCTGATTCAGATATGGACAGGTTATACAATTTTGCGTTCGAAATATCAAAGAATTGTGGAAGAACACCGGTCGAGTCGTTCAACGAAGCAATGGAGGCAAAGTATTTATTTAAACAGTTTGATTTGTCAATGTCTGACACATGCAGAATAAGGTTGCCGTCAGAGTCCGTTGACTGTAAGGGTGGTATCGAATTCGGGTGAGAGTTTGTTTTTATAAGTTGCTTAAGTGTTTTCCAATATTTTTTAGGATTTGAAGTGTTAAGTTCATCAAGAGATGTTTCTAGGTTTGAATAAAACTGTTCTTTCGCATGTTTTATCATGTTATTAACCTTATTTCGAAGTTGCTTATATTTATTCCAGTTGGTAGTAGTAGGATTGTCTATAGATATATGTTTTTGTCTATCAAGTTTACGAGCACTTCGTCTTATACATGAATCATACCATGGTTTATCATTAGGACGCACTGTAACAAGTTTATTTGGAATACAAAGTTTCATCAGTTCGATAAGTTTGTTCGTAAACATAACAGTTGCTTCGTTGACATTAGCATCATGGAAAAATTCCCAGTTTGTACATGTAATAAGATTGTTTAGTCGCTCAAAATTTGCATATTTGTACAACCAAATGATTCTTTGAATCGGTTTGCTGTTTATTAAAGAAATTGTAACATGAATGGCAGAAGCATGGTGGTCACTAACGGTTTGAGGGATATGTATTACTTCACTGTTCAAACATAAAATGGTATCAGAGATTAGTATCGGATCAATTAAAGTAGCAGTATTTGCGGTGACCCTTGTCGCTTGAGAGATAACGTTGTGCATATTATACAGGGATACTGATTGAAAGAGGCGAGAATTGTATTTAAATTGGTCTTCATTTATGTCCCCAAGCATAATAACGTTCTGGTTTAAATCAAGCGCTTTATCAATCATGATTTCAAAATCATTCCAATAAGTAACATCAGCGTTAGGCGGTCGGTAAAAGCAGCAAACCAGAGTATTGAAATTATGAAATTTAACTTCTAGCCAAACCGAGTGTAGATGGGGATTTTCAAGGTCGAGCATACGCCTCGATAATAACGATTGTTTTACATAGACTATCAGGCCGCTTGAATGACTCGAAAAATCTTTACGAAATAATGAGTGATTAAAATCATCAATTAGAATCTGCTCGTCGATGATAACCTCGGTTAAATGGGTTTTCGTAAACCACATTATGTCAAAATGTAGTAAATTATCCCTGATAACTTCAATTTTGTGTCGAATCGATCTTATATTAAGATGAAGTAGACCCAAGGCACCGTCTTGAGGGCCTGGATTAAGTTCGACATCACCAGACAGAAGTAACATAAAACGAATAAGATCAGCGCATACAACAATAAGCGCAGGTACTAACAACGAATTTATGTATTTGTTAATTGTCAACTGCAATAGTCTTAGCAGACTCGACATAAATTGTATCAATGCATGAGAAAAATTCAGACTGATACTATATTTTTGACGACAAATCCTTACACTTGAGTTGAAAATTCCAACAGCCATTCTGTATTGAGTAACGTTATTACCCATTGGGTAGTAAGGTTAAAAATACATGGGTTTTTAACCAATCAGGCTGTGGAGCAAGAGAAGTTGGCAGCAACATAGTTTTAATAAATGACTTGGACAGGACTGCGAAAAAAGCATAACAACATATGACAAATACGGTGGTTAGAAAGCAGAATGACAAGATAAAAAATAAAATGAGATTTGAGGAACAACACAACATCATACGAGAAATATGAAAAAAAGCGGTTGGTTGCAGCATAGTAGTGCTCATTATTTATGTTCATTAAATTGGACATTAAGTAATAATATGGTACTTTTACGCTTAAGAGTTATATAACAAAGTTAGTCTGAGCGAGTCAAGAAATTTACAAGTTGACTAGCTGCAAAATAAATAGTTCGATAAAAGTAACAACAACAGCAAAGAAAAGTGCAAATAAGTGACCTTTCAATACGCGGTATTTGCGTTAAAAAATTAATTTGGTTCCATTATAAATAAACCGTTTGGACAAAAGCAATTTGGGCACATTTATATGTCACACCACTGAAGGTTCATCCGTGTGATTAACTTTCAGTCGTCAAGGATTCGGGTACGGTTGTCTCCCGTATGGGATTATAATTCTTGACTAGAGAGCGATGTGTTTACCGGATTAGCTGGACTTCACACCCAGGTACGGATCGACATTAATTAAAGTATACGCTAAATAATTATTTATGTTGACATAAGGAGTATTTGCGTAAATTTAATCCTAAAGATGTTAGCAAATACATCTCATTACAAAAGGAAACGTTAACAGTGGGATAATACGCTCTTAGGCTTATAAATGCAAAATCAATAACGATAAATACGTGCTCACTGCAGAAAAAACATGCATGTAGTGCAAGAAGAGTTTTAACAATGCAAATTGTTGTTACATAAGTAAGACAACACGAAGACACATAAACCACTAGAATATGGGAAAAAAACACTGCGTAAATGACCATAATACTTATAAGA
Source organism: Dreissena rostriformis (assembly GCA_007657795.1). NCBI lineage: Eukaryota > Metazoa > Mollusca > Bivalvia > Myida > Dreissenidae > Dreissena > Dreissena rostriformis. The sequence continues at coordinate 17,184 of VMBQ01001104.1, read as the reverse complement.
TACTGAATACAATATCTGTGTTTGTAATGCAAGCAAATACATATTCATTCTTATTTAAAACGAAAAAAAAAACTTGCACATTATCAGTTTGGTTTTTCCATTCCTGGTGTAATTACCGTTGTCTTCATTTTTTAAGTATATTTCCATTGTGAAAGGGACTTTGTATTAAAAGTTACATATGGATACCTTTGATAAGTTTTGAATAATGGACTTTTACCAAAAGCTTAACCAGATATATTAGCTAACAAGTACTTATATGATATTTATTACGTGAATTATGGTAATACAACGCAATAAATAGCAACAATGTATTGTCGTTAGCACATGGAACAAATAAAACCCAAAGACATCAGGAATATTTTTTCATTTTTTGCCTTTTCTAGCCATTCAGTTAACTTCTATAAGAGTTTCTTCCCGCTTTTGTCCATTTGTGGAGTAGTAAAACCTTTACATTGCATATTTGTGTCGTGTTCTGAGAAAACTCGGCATAATGCATGTGCGTAAAGTGTCGTCCCAGAATAGCATGTGCAGTTCGCACAGGCTAATCTGGGACGACACTTTGTACTTAAACTGGATTTTTGCTAAGAAGAGACATCATTTAAAACAAAAATTCCATAAAAACGGAAATTGTCGTACCTGATTAGCATGTGCGGACAGCACAGGCTAATATGGGATGACAATTTACGCACAAGCATTATGCCCAGTTTTCTCAGAACACGACACATGTGTCCTTCCTTACCTCACAGTTATGCTTATACTGGTATCGCCGGTTTCGGAATCAAACACCCGTGCCGTATATACTATTCCGCTGGTTAATCCGATAGTAAAATCTGCACCTCCGGTAGTGATAGCATAATGTATTGGGTCAGTCCCATCCGCTGCAATTATTGCCCCGACTGTTGTACCCGTAGGCCTACTTTCAGACACGTTTAAAATAGTAGCACTAAATGAAGGAGCACCTGCAAAAAAAAGATTCCTCAAATACCACTTCATTCACTTCTGATAAATCAACAATATAGTCCCAGTCTCTCTTCTATACGAATCTCAAATTAAATACAATGTACGTTTTTACTTATTGCAAATAAACCAAACAAGACTTGCATAATTTTCAATACATTTTCTGTTTTTGGTAAAGCATCTTGACAGTCTACTGTCTGCATCAAACACGACGCACATCAAAATGAAATAATAATTCAACAAAAACCTATTAACAATATTAATGTTATCTACATTAAAAAACATTTAATCCATACACATATACAATATCTGCCTATTTTGTTTTCATCTTTAAGTTAACCAATACCTAAATTATTAATTAAGTTCGAAAATTTATTCACACTGCACTAGTAATTAAAAAAAAAGAAAGAAAAGAAAACAAACACAAACTTCAACTTCAACTATGTCTTTACAGTTTAACTGTCCAAAGCCGAATGACAGAAAACCGCCAAACACACTCGATTTCCTCGTGCACACTTCCAGTGTTCCCAAGCGTTCATTACATTTCATTTTGTGGAAATAACTGTCCTCTAATTCGTAAACTTAAACAATGAAAATTATATTTATTGTGTAATTAATTGTACTCTATATGATTGACAAGTCTTTTTTGAATCCGGTTTACATTATAATGTACTTTGTACATGAGGAAATGTGTCCCCATGCACCGACTGTATTTTATTAAACATTTCCTCTCGATCATATGAGAAGAAAAAAATATACGGAGTTCAAAGTTGGTTGCAAAGTTCAAGTCTCAGATGATGGTGACGTTACTTTTACATGACGCCTGAAGACTCGATGCGAGCTTACCGTTTCATCTGCTTTGATAGTAAGTTGCACAGTTTCAGTCACATTATAAAATGACACTGAAGACTTATTGAGGTGAATATCAGTATAAGTAGCATAGCTTTTGTCAATTTAACCTGCAATTTATTAATAACAAGTAGAACCCATTTGCCATGCCATGAAACTTGATTGTCAACTTTTCAGCAATTCATTAACTTTAATTGAATAAACCGTGTAATTCCAAGCAAAGTCTGTATGTAAGATATATGCACACACAATGTGAGCGCAAAATATCAATACAAACTGAAAATTGGACGGAAACTGTTCATGTAAGTTTAGTAACCATGCTGTTGACCTTATGCAATCCCAAGCTACATACAAACAACATATCCGCGCAACACTTCAATCCTAGCGCCAGTGAAGGAGCGGATTGTTTTATCTTCAGTAACAGCGACCTTTACTTTGACAGAAGTGGGCCAAAAGCAATGCCATGATAGGTCTTCACAAAAAGGGGCATCATTTAACATGAGTACAAGTAAAACGATATTAGGTGTGCCAGTGGCCAATAGATATACACGTTTTAAATAATGAAATGCGTAACACGCTGACAGAAAGACAAATGTAATGAAGATAGTTGAAGTTTTTTTCGTAATAGATCCCCTAAAAAATGGAATGCTTTAGGGCAGTTAAATAAAGAAATCCCAACTACTGAAATGCAACACTGAATTGCTGTTCTTGTTTCGTCATGAGTATGCTGTTTACATCAAATAGCTCCATCTTAAGGAGGAGGAGGGGGAAGGACAGTAAACCTCACTTTATACGCATTCGCCATCTTGGATAAAGTATGAATGATGAAGCGCAACTTCTGCTTCTATTTTATTAAGCGGGGTAGACATTAAATATAAAAGCAAAGTAACGTGGATACCCTTAACGGGACTGAATAGTTTTGCGAATATTCTTTTCGACAATCTGATCTTGAAAAAGAGGATGTTAGCAACAACTGTCACATGCAATTAGAATCCGATCCATGTATTGGATACATGTTACTTTCTTTACAGGCAAATATGTTGGAAAACGTTTTGAAGTTGTATAACAAAACTACATCCTGGAGTGTTGGATTAATGTTTCGGGCAACGACATTTTCTTTTATCGCAGCATTTTCCGTTAATTAATTTCACATGAATAATAACAACCAAATCAACCAATCGAACAATTCGGTTATCACGTCATTTTCTAAATTAAACAAAATCTGCACATGCAAATTCTAGTTATAATCAATAGCTCAAGAAGACCAATTAGGTAAAACATCACACATACTCAATGAAACCTTTCCATTTGTTTTAACTAAAAAAGCCTGGGCAAATAAATATAAGAAAATACTTAAATCAAATAGTGTATTCATTTCGTTGTGGTTGTGCTACGGGTTTCACTTTTTGGGGAATGTTTGGCAATAGGACGGTTTAACTTGTGACCGGTATGACTTGCCTCCGATTATTGTGATTTTCGATCTTACTGATACGACTAAATCCAACCCAAACGGGGGGAAAAGTCTTCATACGTTTTGGTTACGCAAACAAACAAAAAAAACAGACAACCCAACGAAAAGGAAATTACAAGGATATTTAAATTTCATGTTCTTAAATTCAATCTGGTTTTCTTCCAAAATTGCAAACGCACATAAAAGGAATCTTACTAGAGGCAACGCCCAATATATACAGCTTGGTAGATCAAACATTGGTAATTACTTACTCACAGACCATACTGAGAGATTTCGAAGGCAAGCGGCAGATATTAGACTGTACCCGAGTTTTATTCCCGCCCCAAAATCAGATGTTTTAAAATGCGCTACCGAATTACGAAACAAAATTCTCTTTGAACAAAACCTGCCTCAATATGCTTTTTTAAGTATGAGTTTCGATAATATAAAGGCAATTTTACAGAAAATTGATTTAAATAGGAACATAATTAGTTTGAAAAAATGAGCCGCCGACAACGACCAATTTAGCGTGTTTTTTTCCGGGTACGTTTAAGTATATTTTCCGTAACCGGAGAACATTTTAGTATACTTAAGAGTACTGTTTGTACTTTAAAATAAGTACCCGAGCCGACAATGACCAATCGAGGAATTCTCATATGTACTTTTCAAGAACAAAAAGGGACATGATTCTTCAAAATTGCAGGCCAGAGTTAAGGTATTCGCATGACGATCCCGAAGACAAGTTTGAAGTTTCACTTAAAGGGACTTGTTCACAGTTTATCAAAATGAGATTTTTTTTCTACTTTTTGTCACAGATTCAAGAAATTAATGAGCAATGTACATCAGTGTGCGAAATAACACTAATGCCGCAGACTTATACTGAAAATACACTTTACTTTCGTTTACGATAAATCATCGTTAGAAATTGATAAAATTTTAAAGCGTCTCAGACGCGAAACAATCTAAAAATTTCGATTTCTTGTGTTATCGTTATATTTTGTAACAACACGTGGATAGTTATACAAAGTATAAAATAAATTGCAATCCATGTGAAGACGGATGGTCAGGTCCGCGTATAATGCAGTCGTAAAGACTCAACGACGACCCGAACATCAACTCTGAATTACACAAATACACACGTGACGACAGATGGATGAGTGGTTTCGCCGCTGGGTTTTACTCCATGGGTCAGCTGTTCGTGCCCTGGGGAGGTTAACTTTTTTCTCTCTTTTTTCATTTGTTACTTTAATTCTTGTTTTTATATTGTATCTCTTTAGTTCTGATGTTTATATTTATCAATTTAAAGCATTTAATGACAAACTTCAAAACATACCAAAATCTGTGAACAAGTCCCTTTAAATATCGTAGGTAATTACACAAATCGTTGTACTTGTTGCATGCAGCCCTCCCGCTGAATTACACATTGCACGCAAACATCAACTTGACTTTTTTAAGAACAAAAAGGGGCACATTTCTGTTGAAAGATTCGTCTGGACTTACGTCTTGTGCAAGGACTGTTTATGAAACCCCATTTTATTAAAATTGTATTTCAATATCTGTACTGTAGTTTATATCAAGATACGCAAAAGTTAACCTTAAATTTCCAAATGCAAAAAGGGCACGCTTAATTTCACGTCAGAGTTAAAGGCCTAAGTCAGTGACCTCACACAATAGACACGGACACATTTGTAAAGTTTCAATTAAAGACCCGTTTTAGAAACACTTGCAATATGAGTCTCGCTGCGTAAAAAGGGTGTTTAACGCATGAGCGTATAGTGTCGTCCCAGATTAGCCTGTGCAGTCCACAAAGGCTTATCAGGGACAAACCTTTCCGCTTTTATTGTATTTTTCGTTTAAAGGAAGTCTCTTTTTGACGAAAATCAAGTTTAGGCGGAAATTGTCGTCCCTGCTTAGCCTGTGCGAATTGCACAGGCGAATCTGGGACGACACTTTTCGCACATGCATTAAACGCCCTTTTCACAGAGCGCGACTCATATGTATTTGTTGACCATTAGTAAACCTTTGTCATAGAAGTACGTCCTCGTCGATAAATAAGTTAGATGATCTAACTATTCGATGAACAGTCCAGTTAAAAATCTATATCCATACCCCATGAAACTCATGGGTCAGATGGTTATCCGGAGCACCTTCAAAACATCTTATTATTTATTCATTAGCAGAAATCGTTGTTTTTTAACAAAAGAGTTTATAAAACTCCATTTATTTTGATAAGCAAAATCGAACAACTTCATCGAAAGTTTATTGCGGTTATGGAAACAAAAGCATCTAGAAACAATTCGTAATGGTATCAATATCAATTAAATTAGCATTTATGTGGTGTATATTTGTGTCGCGTACTGAGAAAACTGGGCAAAATGCATGTGCGTAAAGTGTCGTCCCAGATTAGCCTGTGCAGTCCGCACAGGCTAATCCGGGACGACATTTTCCGCCCAACTGGATTTTCGCTAAGCAGAGACATCATTTAAACGAAAAATTCAATAAAAGCGGACTGCACAGGCTAATCTGGGATGACAATTTACGCACAAGCATTTTGCCCAGTTTTCTCAGAACACGACACATTTAGTTAGGAATGGAACTCACCTTGTATAAATGGCGCTCTTGCAATTAAAATAGTTAAAATAAAACACGTGATTCTCCGAACCGTGTTACTCAAGATAGTAAAGTCCTGCATCTTAATCCAGCACTATTAAAAACTTTATCAAGTTAGATCACGAAGAAGAAAAAAGAAGTCGCGTATTTAACACAATTGTTATTAGAATGGACAGCTTGTTAATGTCTTTATAAACAAACTGACCATATAAAATGTATGTCTCTAACAAATGTCCACTATTATACAAAATTACGCAATTTAATGTCTCCTGTATATTATAGCATATTGTTTGGTTTTTAATACCTCCTTGTAATATAATTAGATTCGCTAAAAGATTATATAATTTTTGTAATCTGTATTGTCACAAATACTTCAACGAAGATAAAAGTACGGATTTTACATTAATGACGCTGTAGTGATAATGTTCACGAATATTTAAGTGAGATTGTATAATTATTTTAAATTCAGTTTATTAATTAAATTGTGTGTTCCATGTTTTTCAGCGTTTCACAAATGTGTAATTCTTTATCTATAGATTTTAATTTTTATCGTAATTATAAATTCAACACATATTTTGAAAGTTTAAATCACAGCGTTCTGTTGTAGCAATTAACACTAAATAAACTTTGTAGAACTTCACTAGATATTTCATGTATTTCAAAACCTTTAAAGGGTAATGTTCAATATTTATTTCATTGCATGTTGGAATCCTTTGGCGTATGGTGACAGCGGCGGGCTTTTGTAAAAATATATAATCAAAACGCACTTAATAACTTGTGGATGATTTTCGGAAGAAAATGTAAATGTATAACTAATTATTTAGAAGAAAAAAAAACGCTAAACGTATTGCTGTGCATGTACCAATTTTACAACCGTTGTACTTTTCTCATTTATATTCAAGCCGTTGCGATACATTATAAGTTTAACTTGTATTAGGGGCATCGAACATGGAGCTGTCTTCATCAAATGTGTCGTGTTCTGAGAAAACTGGGCAAAATGCATGTGCGTAAAGTATCGTCCCAGATTAGCATGTGCAGTCCGCACAGGCTAATTCGGGACGACACTTTCCGCCTTAACTGGATTTGAATCGTGATGATGTGAGGTTATTTTGAATGCATACTTAAATGTTGAATTAATGGCCAAATGTAAGGTGTGGAGCACCATAAACCGGTTTAAACCCCAGTGCTTTTGCAATGACCGTCCGAGGCGGTGACCCAAGCTTGTTAAGGTTTATGCGTTTGTTGTGTACGTGTGTTTGGAAATTAGGTTCTTTGCCTTAACTAATGTACCGCATTTTATAATAAGGTTGAATTTCTCTTAGTGCAGCTGATGTTACACATCAATGAGTATTTGAGATGTAATTGAAGAATGTCTGTAATCAGACTGGTATGTAACAAACCTTGAAATCAACCAAGATATAGTAAATGTTCTTCTTTAACTATTAGCAAATGAAAATGAGTGTAACATAATTAAGATTTGGAGTGTGTCAATTGTATTCATTAACTTCATATATATTATTTATTGGAAAAGACATCGCTTTGATAGTATCAAAGCATATAGTGTCGATGCTAAAAAAGGTTACAAATTTAATTGGATTTATGTAATTGGGTTTCTATTTCACGTCGACACGCTATTCCAAATCGTCGTGTGGTATTCAACAAAGACATGAAGTTTCATTATTTATTTAACATTTTAAAATAAAGCTACTCTGATTTGTTTTGCTTCCGTTTCAACTTACATTATTAGCATCTATTATTTATGCCCCATGGTTTTGATTACACTGTAAAGTAATATCAGCGCGCTCTTCTTAAAAGAAATGAAAGCCATTCTAAACAAATATTTGAAATAAATCAGTGAATAACAGATACGAGAGTATTAATCTTATACTCCTAATTATATTTGATGTAAATCAGTGATCAAACACAGCTATTCGTTACACTCGATTAGAACATAGTTTAAATACATGAGGGATTTATTTTTTTTCCGTTGTATACCTATTGTGGAGACTTTAAAATTCTCCTTCTATAAAATATATAAGAACCACATAGTTTACTATGAGTTATATTGCAAAAACATTGGAAACAATCTTTGTCTTTGAAACCACAATGCCAACAGCTTTGATATTTTGTTTGTGACATCAGAAAGTGGCGCTCTACAAAGATCATGCCCTTTGGGTCAAAACTGACCAAGCCCCGCGGTGGTCACATGATTTATGTAGACTTATTATATATATATATTATATATAGTAAAATAGTACGTAATTTCAGATTGTGGTCTTGTTAAACTTCGTTTTCGAATCATGCCCCTAGGGTCAAAATAGCCCCACCTCAGAGTTCACAAAATTTGCATGTATATGGGTTAATATAGTTATTAACTTAAAGCAGCTTTGATAATTGGCATGGGTGGGGGTCACACTATTTATAAAGAGTTCTATAGTAAATTAATTAGTCTTTTTTTTCTCCGAAAAGGTAAAACCAAGAGGTGTAGTATGTGGGATGTTACATCAGATGATGGTCATCTACTTAGTTTGTTTCTTTTTCAAATCATGTCAGTGGGGTCAAAATAAGCCGAGCATGAGGCGTTGGAGATTAATATTGAATTAAATAACATAATAATGGGGGGTGGGGGAAAAACTTATGTGTTACCTCAAAGCACACATGTTTGATTATTCTTGTGTGACATCAGATTGTGGCCATTTACAAAGATTGCTGCTCAAATTAAACACCTCGATTCGAAACTGACCGCGCCCAATCACATATGTGATAGATCTAGGGCCACTTCATGTGATCGAAGTATTAGTGTTTTTTTTATAATTCCATTGAAAATCAGCGCGGTATTTAAACTTAACAGTCATTTATGTCGTAAAATAATATTTATTTAATGACATGAACGATAGTTAAGTTAAAATACCGCTTTTTCAAAATAATGGAATATTCTGACGTGTGTAAATAGTCGTTATATACACTTAATATACAAGATTGACAGTGTTTACTGGATACTAATCCCAAGGCACACACAATCTCAGTACCATGGTTCGGACACGTATCAGAAATGAATTGCCAATCAATCTAAATCAATCTTAATCACGCTCTTCACGCCACTTAGCAATGATTGCTCGTGTGCTCTTGTGATTTAGCTCCTGTGGTGTGACAACGATCTTGGAGGATGACAAAATACACTATTACTAAGTTTTATCCAGATATCGCTGCCAATGAAATGAAATGCCAAACTATGTATATTGATACAGCACTTGTTTCAAATTAATGTCGATGTTTTTGTATTTGAAATTCATGTTTGCTCACAGCATTATACGCTCTACCAAATGCGTTAACAAATATTTGCAAACAAACCATGAGTAGCTATAGTAGATAATATTACATGATGTAGTCTATTCTGATTACACGTACAAAGATTTTATTCGTATTTAAGAGGAAATCGTCTGAGAAAAAGGTCCCTTTCTTTCTACAAATCGTTTATGTTGCATGAGTTGTTAACTTGACGTATACAGTTAGAGACTGTTCAGAGAAATTGTTGTTTATAGGCAAATAAACAAACGATTCGGAGTTTCGTGCGTAGAATAGAACCACGAGGGCGGTAGCCCAATTTTTTTTTAATAGTCACACACAAGTACATCCGACTAATAGTTGTAAATTGAACGATTACTAATGATAATAATAATAATACTTTATTCTAATACTAGTTGATAATGTTTTGTACAATTAAAATGAGAACTATATTTTTCTATGTCCTGCGCAGCTTCTAGACTACTTTAATATGCCATGCGCAGGTTCGGAACTACTTTACTTTGAACTGCGCATATTCGGGACTCTTTTACTATGCCCTGCGCAATATCGGGTCTACTTCACGTTGCCCTGCGCTGGTTCGAGACTACTTTACTACACCCTGCACAGGTTCGGGACTACTTTACTACACCCTGCGCAGTCATGGGACTACTTTACTTCACCCTGCGCAGGTTCGGGATATCTTTCTGCATTGTTTACGAGTAGGTTAACAACGCTATCTTTGTTTAAATGGAGATCATGGCTCCAGTATCATGCGAAAGTGAATGTTCGACTTTGAGTTCTTCCTCTGTTCAACAACAACTTTTTAAACCTCGTGTTGTTATTTAAAGGAACAAAAAGTAAAATTGTTCACTTCTTTTCTAACAAAATCTGACAAAATTGTCTGCAATTGCTATATACAGCGATTCAAATGTTTAGTTTTTGAAATAATGTTTTTAAAAGTTAAAAAAAAAAAAATACCTAAAATTTTAACGAAGAAGATGTCCGTATATGTGTCGTGTTCTGAGAAAACTGGGCATAATGCTTGTGCGTAAATTGTCATCCCAGATTAGCCTGTGCAGTCCGCACAGGCTAATCAGGGACGACAATTTCCGCTTTTATGGAATTTTTCGTTTAAATACTGTCTCTTCTTAGCGAAAATCTAGTTTAGGCGGAAAGTGTCGTCCCTGATTAGCCTGTGCGGACTGCACAGGCTAATCTGGGATGACACTTTACGCACATGCATTCTGCCCAGTTTTATCAGAACGCGACACATTTGAACCAGTCTCGGTTCTCACGATATTAAAAACTTGCACATCTACATTACTGAATTGTGGCTGTATGGGAATGGTAATCCGGTGTCGAAAGAACGCGGTGAAAGAACGCTAATAAATGGGGAAAAAATGAACAGCTTACCTATAAAAGAGTCACGGATCTTATACACTCATTTACCCTCGCTTGTATTTAAATGTAATACCCAAATGGTATTATGAAACTTTTTATTAGACTTAGTTATTACAAGTAATGGCGCAAATCAATGCACCCATTTGCAAGGTTAATACGTTCGAATTTTTATGAAAATTATGAATGCGTGTCGTTGAATAACGTGAACTCGGTGAAGAAAAAAAACACTCTTACTTTTAAAACAATTTATGTCTGACATCAGATCGAAACATAAAGCGATATCTACATCAGCCAAATTCTTTTCAATAAAATGAATATGTTTATCGGATGAATTCCAGTAGTTGTATATACCGCCGGCATTTTTATAGTTAATCCGGTTTATTTTAAGAGAAGTAATTAAACACTTTCCAATGATGAAAGGTAAGCAATATCTTTAGAAAAAAAAGTTTATGAAATAATTATTATTTAAAAAATAGATCTTTTTGCATCTGTATTGACCTCTAATTTAAATGCATCTTTTACTCGATTCATGATATGAGTCGCGTTCTGAGCAAACTGGGCATAAGGCTTGTGCGTAAAGTGTCGTCCCAGATTAGCCTGTGCAGTCCGCACAGGCTAATCAGGGACGACACTTTCCGCCTAAATTGGATTTTTGCTAAGAAGAGACTTCATTTAAACGAAAAATGTCATTTAAGAGGAAAGTGTCGTCCCTGATAAGCCTGTGCGGACTGCACAGGCTAATCTGGGACGGCACTTTACGCACATGTATTATGCCCAGTTTTCTCAGAACGCGACACATATATTGAGTTCTTATCACTGCATGGCCATGACAATGCTACCTTTTTCCACAAATAACTGGTTATCACATTTAAATTAAAATAGCTGTGTAGTGGTTTTGTCCATGTTTGCAATGAAATTATTATAAGATTAATGACAACGATGTACGTCTGAGCTATGACATTACAAATGTGACGTATGTGACGGCGACGTCAGTGACGTCTAATCTCCAAAGGCAACGACGCCACGTTACTATTTTTTACTATTCTCGGCAACCACAACTCTTTTTTTTTCGATTTCGTTATCCGTAAGTTTCAATATCACAGTTTAAATCGGCCACTCCATTTCGGGTGAGCGGATGCTGCAGCCGGACCGGAAGGAGAGCGAGTGGCAGCCGGTGAAGCCCCATACGCTCATTCAGGGTCTCAAGTGTCCTGTGTGCTGGGATTACTTTGTGAGGCCCCACACCCTGCCCTGTGGACATACGTTCTGCCTGAGGTAGCAACTTGCTAGGTACGCTCGGGTGGTCATTGTCGGCTCAGGTACTACTTAAATTACCCCGGGTACTCTTAAGTATACGTAAATGTACCACGGGAATGGAAAATATACTTAAACGTACACGGCCAATTTAGACTGTACCCGAGTTTTATTCCCGCCCAAAACCCGATGTCGTAAAACGCGCTATATAATACGATACAAAAATCTCTTTGAACAAAACCTGCCTCAACATTCTTATTTGAGTATGAGTTTCGATAATATAGGGGTCATTTTACAAAATATTTATATAAATATGAACAAAATTAATTTGAAAAAAGCCGACAAAGACCAATTTAGCGTTAGAATTCCCGGCTACGTTTTAGCATATTTTTTGTACCCGGGGTACATTTAATTATATGTAAGAGTACCCGGGGTACATTTAAGAAGTACCCGAGCCGACAATGTGTCGTGTTCTATAAAACTGGACGAAATGCAAGGGCGTAAAGTGTCATCCCAGATTAGCCTGTGCAGTGCGCACAGGCTTATCCGGGACAACACTTTCCGCCTAAACTGGATTGTCGCTAAGCAGAGACATCATTTAAACGAAAAAAATTCATAAAAGCGGAAATTTTCGTCCCGGATAAGCCTGTGCGGACTACACAGGCTTATCTGGGATGACAATATACGCACAAGCATAATGCCCAGTTTTCTCAGAACACGCCACACAATGACCAATCGAGCGCTAGTTACAGCGATTGATGTATCCGTACTTTTGGGGAAGAAATGAAAATCGGGATAGGGCTGGGCGGAGGGGGTGAGGATGTTACCTTGGGGAATATGTTTATGTCCCTGAATTTAGGCATTTAGTAATCGTGAAGACCTGCATTCGGTTCGCACTCGTCTTGTATGGAAAATAACTCTGAACGTATTGATTGGATTCAAATTAAACTCATGTTTTGTTTGTATTGTTTATGCTACATGTTTTACATTTCGTACAATCTAAATGAAATGGAGACGAACCTATATAACCCATTATTAATCAAAACATATTTATAGTTAAATACGAAACAGATCGATTGAGATAAAGTGAAAAATCCTAAGCTCCAACGGGGAATTGAACCCGGTTCTCCAGAGTGGTAGTCAGACACTCTAACCGCGTCGCCCAACAGCCAAGTGACCTATTTTCACTACACTGACACGAAGTTCCGTATTGCACTCTTTTCACCCTACAATCCGCGTTAAACTGCCCAAGTATGTAAGATTGTCAAGTAGGAATTCCTTATGAAAATACTTACAGATTACGCTGAAATAAAAACGTCAACAAATAAGTCAGTGGATAAAGTGCAGGATAATGTCAATTAACAGGCTGTGACGATTCAAGAACAAGTGTTAATCGTTCATCTCTAAAAGAGGGGTCAAGTAGTAATTGTAAATATGTATCTATATAGACATACGTCAACTTAAATGTTTCTTTTATTCCAACTCCAGCTAAGCTTTCACCTCACCTCTGTACTTTTCTGTGAATCGTCATTCAATAGGTTCAGAACGCCAATTAACTATCGAGTAGCCAGTTAAATTGTGATCGCAAACAATATTTAAATGTACTTTTGAATAAACAAGAAGCTTGATGAAAGTCTGGCAAATATTTTCGGCAGGGATTTGTACTGATCAAATATAATTTAACGCCACGACTGACAATAGCCCACAAGGCAATTCTTATGTTATTCTGAAACTAACACGTATATGACTGATTGATTGATAGATTCCTTTAGAGCCGTTTAAATTAAACCCAAATTAAAATGTATAGAATGTATACATTTTATTTACCCCCGTCGCATATTAATCATGTGTGATTGCAGCGACGTACGATGTAGATGTAGATGTAGATGTTTTGCGGTAAAAAAGAGCCTGCTTCCTAGTACGCAGGTATCATGGACGAACCATCTTTCGAACCTCTATATTTTTGACACGTGAAATATAATGACGATTGATGTTGAAAATAGTGAAAAATATTAATAAGTACTCTATTTGATAAATAACNAAGTGTCGTCCCAGATTAGCCTGTGCAATCCGCACAGGCTAATCAGGGACGACACTTTCCGCTTTTATGAATTTTTCGCTTAAAGGAGGACTTTTTAAAGCAAAAATTCAGTGTATGCGGAAAGTGTCGTCCCTGATAAGCCTGTGCGCACTGAACAGGCTTATCTGGGACGCGACTTAACGAACATGCATTAAGCCCGATTTTGCCAGAACGTGGCACATTTATATTCCCACCCATTTTTAAGGCTTTGTGTATCCAAGTTCGAACACAAATCCATCAACTTTAAAATGGTTGGTGCATTTTTTTTTTTCATACTGTGGTCAAGTTAATATCAATATGAAGGAAATGAGTCAGGTGGTTCGAAGTACTCAGTACTGATCACTTGAACAAATTAGGGTTACTAAAGGCGGGACGTATTTTGAATTAACTAAAACTACAATTTTCAGATATTTCTAGTTGTTACTTACAGATTTTAAATGTTGGTGTCGTCTTGCGTTGTGGGGGAAACCGGAATACCCGGAGGAAACCAAACCTGTCCGGTATGTTGACCACCAACCAAACTCTCGTGCTTTGGGGAACGTGGATTGAACCCGGGTCGCCTAGGTGTGAAGCGCGTGTACCAACCACTGCGCTTACCGGAGAGCTTTACACTTGCATGACCTTGTGTTTAAAACAAGGGAACGAATATTTCATTTTCATTTCTAACAGAGGTTATGTTTTACTGACAGGATTATACACCTGTGATACATTAGTGTAAAGTTATGTGCAAACTACTTTTTTCTCCATTTTAGTCCGGAAGTGTCGACGTGATAACTTTACGATCGGTTAGCGCCCAGACAGACAAAGACCCGCCCGACAATAGCACCGGAAGTGGTTCAGCTACAACTCAGAGCGGTACGTTACTGGACACCCTACAAGAGGCCCCTACCGACAATAGCACCGGAAGTGGTTCGGCTACAACTCAGAGCGACTCGATACTGGACACTGTACAAGAGGCCACTATATCAGACACAGAGTTCCGGGAGGTCCTCTTTCATCGCATCGACCACAGAAACAGCGTCCAGACGGCGTCTAAGGTACACGCCGAAAACGACGAGCCAGTGACCACGGAAAACGCCGAGCATTTAGCAACAGACGACACGCCAGCGACATCTAGCGAGGAGTCCGAATCGGACAATGAAATTGGCGCGCTGTTTGGAGACATTCAGGTTGTCAATGCAACTGGTCCGGTTCCACGCATGCGCTTAACACGGTTTAATATTGCCACCTTTACGGGCGTTCTGACGATATTATTTGCTGAGATGCGATACGTATTCGAGGCGATTCGTTGTTCTAGAAGTAGAACGGTTTTGACTATTTTCTGGTTTATGTACGGTGCTGCCATCGTTTGTATTTCACAAGCTTTTTTACCATGGATGATTTTGTACACGCTCATTTACTTCGTAATTATTTACGCCGAGCTTGCACCGCGCAATATGCGCAATATTTTGCATTGAACTTTCTGAAGCAAAATATTGAAAATGCCTTTGTTTGTTGCATCGCAGCAGTCATAACGTATAAAACGAAACAAGCGTGTTTTATTAAGCGTACACTTTGAATAAGGGAATTATGGCCAAATCGTCATATGCATATTTTGCCTCATGGACTCTGTAAATATACCAATTACACATGTAAACCAAGAATGTTCTTATTTTGATTTCGATTGGAAATGCGCATTTTATATAAATTTCAATAAAAGAGACTTTATGAAGTTTTAATATGAGTCTCTCTTTACTAGTACAAATACAGTACATATGTATACACTCAATTCAAACAAGCTTAAGATGTTATTACAACCCAAAGCATACTGCTGATCAACAACAAGGTTTGGATACCGTAAGGAAATCGTATGCATTTGCCGTTTGAAAGAATCATTAATATACGATACACAGCTTTCGTGCGCAATTCGTGAGCCCACATCGCTCTGATCGTAAACAATCGTAAGTCTTTCGCATGGCAACCATGCATTCACGAATGGCGATATTTTATTAACCGAAAAGTTTACTTTGATCGCTTCTAAATTGCACGAAACTGTTTACTGCATCATAAACTTGTTTTTTTTTACTAAAACTGCATCGCACATGATTTGCAACAATCGAGTGTCGACCATTTTCGATGTGTGACATCGACGTTCCAGCGCTAGGAAATTATATGCCTGCGTTCGCTTTTCTATATTTGTGTTTCATTTGTTTAAACGTTTTAAAAGTGTGTTTCCTTGTATAAAACGTTCTTAAGAATACCTACACGAGGAAACTCATCGATAAATATTTGAACATACACCGATGCCAATTAATGCGATTCGCATTAAAAACCATTGCCTATAGAATGTAACAAATTCGTTTATATTATCTCAATGAACGAGAATAATAATAAGCGGTCATTCATTTGAACAATTATAACAAAAAACTTGTTGCGCAATAAAGATATAGCAACAAACTCACATATATATTACGACAGATCATCACATAGGTAACGACTGCTTTGCCATCAACGGGCCCCGGTTTCTCCTCGACAATTCTTGAACGTGTTTTAAGATGAACTGATGCTCACTCTATTCATATTGCAATTAAACGTACATGACTTGAGTTTTTAAAGACAACTAACGTATAGCCTGAATCAGTTGTCATGGTGTCAGATTAATGTTATAATTGACATTTTGTTGTATTTAAACGGGAACTTTTAGTGTAGTTTGTTTCTGGTGAAATCAAAGAATTTCGTCAGTCATCCTAAAATAAGTTGAAATAAAGACCTGATCTTACATGTAATTATAATCGAGCATATGAGTGACAAGTTTACCTAATGTTAAGACGTGTCCGGCAACCCTGCATTACATTGCTCGGGAATGGATTGTCGTTCCTTAACTTTAAAAATATATTATTTGCAACGGCAATTAGTGACTTGTTACAAATATATACATTTGACCCATACATACATAATGAAAAAAGGGTTAGACCTTGAGTTCTACAACATTATCGGTNATCATTATTGATTTCATTCGGGATATGATGACAATAGTAGTAATATACTAATAATAATAGCAGTTACCAATTATAATAATGTCGTCCAAAGGGCATTCAACAGGAACTAAGAACGCGTTTTGTTCAAACGCTCAATTTCTCACAATGTTTTTTCTTGTTAGATGCTTGTTCGTAGTACAGTGGATCAGCAGACATCCGATCATAAATAATACAGAATTGTGAAAATAGTCCGAGAAGCGTCATAATTATGATATTAATACGCGTAGGGTTAGAAAGGTTACACTATACTAAATAATTTTGGAGTGCAATGCTATACTCTC
>VMBQ01001103.1:104473-203092 GCA_007657795.1 Dreissena rostriformis | reverse complement strand
ACGACAGCACAAGCCAGATGGCTTATCAGGCGTTATTATAAAATGCATGTTCAAGCATTTCTAGTTGAAAGATCGATCTGAAATTTGGCATGCACATTGAAAATAGGTTAATTATTATCCAGAATTGCATATTTTAAGGACCGTTATACAATTCCCATGAAAGTCTGTTATTGAAGTAAATTTATCATCATTAATGTAAACGACTTGACTGTTTATTCATCTAACTAATCGAAAAGTGTAAAATTGCTTAATACTATGTATTATAGAAAACGGCATTAAGAAGAATTGCAGATATCAGCAAGGTTGAATTCCGACTCACCGGTAAAGGAGTCAAAATCGTGGGAATGATGGCAAATGTACACGCGGCTAGCACTTCTATGTTCAAGTAATACTCTGTTGATTATACATGCAAAGATGTTTATAATTCATATGATGGTAATTTTGGCTGTCTTAACAAAAAGAGCACGTTCGGCTTACCATGCTCTTTTTCTTTGTCACATCTGCAATTTCTATATTACTTCAGGTCAAAGTTGTAATTATCATGGGTTACTAAGTTATTCTTTACCACTTTATTAGTTCTTGTCATTTAATCTGCGCTACGTTTGATGAACATCACCAATATAGTTGTCAATGAAATATAAAGCTTTTATATGTTGAGGATCCATTCACTCTATTATTTCTATTTATTAGAATAATTGACAATTTAATTAATAATTTACATTATTGACAAGTATTTGTGTTTCTAGAATAATAAAGGACGCAATATTAATTGACAACGACAAACAGAAAGCGATGATCTTAAAAGATGTTGTACAGTGGTACTACATAGAAGTCACTGATGAAGGCGATGAACTTACAAATTATGAAATTTATCTTAACTACCAAATAGAAAAGGCATTCAAAAATCAATACAGCGCATTCATATATCGGTAAAAATTATTCTGCCATCATAGACCCAGTTACGAAGTAAATGGGGTATACCGGGATCACCATAAGCGTCTGTCTGTCCGTCTGTCTTTCTGTAGACAAACACTTGTCCGTACGCGTTCTCCTAAACTTTTGAACATACAACATGCAGGCATTTTTACATTTGGTATTAAGTTTCGCGTGTGCGATTTTTAATATTCGACTTTAAATATTACAAAAGTACTGTCACTGTTTCAATTTTGACATTCTATGACTTCATGCTTATTTATATAAACTATATGCAAAACGCTTTTGGTAATTAAACGTTTCATATTTGGTATGATACATCGTAAAGAAGTTCTCTACAAAGTGTTGTTAAAATTATGTCCCTTGGGTACACACGGGTCACACCCATGGGGGGTAACAAAGTTATGTTGACTTATACAGTTCATTTACTTTAAAACATATTTTCATGTGAAATCACAATGCCTAGAGGTTTAGTATTTAGAAAATAACATCGTATTGTGGTCCTCTACACAATTTGTTCAAATCTTGACCGTAGTGTCGAAAATGGCCACACCCCTGGGATTGACTTTTGTATGATCACCAATGTTATTTTGTGTTACATATTCGGTGATTTTCAGCGAAATACCTCTNTCGGCCCACGCCCCTCATAAAAATCACACACATTCTGCTGCGTTCAGTGAAATACCAGTTAATAACCGTCTTCCCTATTTTCAAAATGCAATGTATCGATGTATTTAAACCACTGTTTGTTGAGATTTGTTCAAACTATACATTCACACAATAAATACGGCAGAACTGGTCTTGAAGTCTACAATCGGCCCGCTGCCGATATAACGGACCGAATGCCTTTTTCCCGAGGGCCGTTATACGGCTTGGTTCGTTTACTCTATTGAACAATGGTATGATTGTACATCTGAATCGAAATAAGAGATTTGTTTTATTTAATACTATAATCAAGTATTAACGTTATAATCGCAATACTCACATGATTAAAAACAATTACAAGGTTTGCTAGTAATATTAAACGGTCTTTAAAAGTTCGCAGCCCCATTTGTTATATAGAAATGTCCACGATTTGTATACTGTAAGACTGACAAGGGTGTGTGCAAAAAAGAAAGATAATAAATGTTATGGGTACATTTCATTGTGCCACTAATTTTATTAACATGGAAGTGATGAATGTCACATATATAAATATATGAATGACCATATAATAAAATGATATGGTGACCTTCCCTACATGTATCAGTTATTACAATTTGAACTCTTCAATTTAATTCATTTTAATATTTCGAAGATTTTATAGTCGATGGTAGGGTGGCAAATAGCAGTCGGACTGCCGGTCTGTCAGTCAGTAAGTCTGTCTGTCCGTCCGGTATTCCGTTTACGGAGTTGTGTTCCTAAACGATATTTACCTGATTTTTGGTGTGTGAGTCTACCTGCATGAATTACATATCAGATTCGAGTTTCGTTCCGGTCCGTAGATTTTTGACGAAATTACGGGCCTTGGACTTTGAAAGTTTCTGTGGAATACCAGTTTTCCGATTTTCCCTTAACGCTTGCAGATATTAGACTGATGTCAAGTTAGTGTGCAGTTAGTGTGCTGCGAAATTATTGTTCTGAGAAAACCTTAGACTTTCCTGCAGAAGATGTTGATAAAGGCGATCTTGACAAGATGTTGTGCAAATTCTACCCTGCTGCAAGGAAAACGGACGGGCAGTTGTACACGAAACAATCCATGCCATCAATCAGGTACGGATTGCAGAAACATTTTGAAAAACTGCTGTCAGTTGATATCGTGAATGACAAGGAATTATGTGCTTCAAACCGCATTTTCCTTGCTATGCTTGTGAAACTGAAGCAGGAGGGAAAGTCCCGGGTCAACCATAAAGAACCATTATGTCAACAGGATTTACAAACGCTGTACAATTCCTTTGATGTCTCTTCGCCCTCAGGTCTTCAGGAAAAAGTGTTTGTAGACCTTATGCTGTACTTTTGCAATAGGGGCAGAGAAAACCTTCGTGATATCAAGGTTTCAGACTGCATGTTCAATGAAAATGAACTTTACATTGATCTGCGTGACATGGTTACCAAAAACCACAAGGGTGAATGTCAAGATGGTACCAACCAGGGTGGTCGGATATACAAGACAGGAAATTCCTTATGTCCGTACAGTTCCTTTGTAAGATACATGTCAGTTTTGAACAAAAACTATGACATCTTCTTTCAACGACCAAAGTTCAAACTTAAAGATGAAACATGGTTTGATGCAGTCCCCCTTGGAAAGCACACACTTGGAGATAAATTGAAATCTCTGTCGATAAAGGCTAAACTTTCCAGAGTTTACACCAATCACTGCTTGCGGGCTACTTCAATTACTCTCCTGGAGGTCACAATATACTAAAAGATTTCCTTCACAAATTCAATGTAAAAGCAATAACTTTAACAAAAAAATTAAGTCAAATTTTTGCGCATAGAGACCCCCATAACCATAACTTTTCTTAAAGAGCATTCCAAGACGCAATGATTTAAACAATAAAAAGATAGGTCATGCGTTTTGCAAGAAAGAACTCGACGCGAATCAGCGGTCACTGTTTAAGGGCCATCTATTTACCGGCTTCGTACCAGTGGATGAGGGTTTCCCGCCATCTGTCAAAGTCTTATGTAGTATCCAACCTCCAAGCAAAAGAGTGAATTTCTGTTAAACATAAATGTTTTCCTTACCACATGCACGGAGAGACATTCTAACATAAAGTCATGGCAAGTGCCCCTACAGAGAATTGTGTCTTCTTATAAATGATGTTCATGTTTTTAGAGAGTATAGCATTGCACTCCAAAAAGATTTAGTATATTGTAACCTAAAGGAAAAATATCTTCTGATTAAAATGTGTTTTCTTGCATATTCTTATTTTCCTATTCATATTGCACACATATATTAAGTTTGGCTGGATTATCTGTCCATTTGGCAATTTCATATCATATTTTCACACGCGGGTGTTTTCGGTCCAAAGAAGGCGATTTTAGGCCTGTTAAAGCTTAAATGTCCCTATAAGATTTAAAGTTGTTAAGTTCAATATCTGCAACAAAATACCAAAACAAACCAAATTGACATGCACGTGAGGCTTATGCGGGGTGGTGAAAGAATAAATTTGTGAGATATTTTTACTCTAAGCAATTTTGATAATGTCTTTTTGTGTGTGTTTTTAAAAAAACAACAACCAAAAATGTCAATTTCAAAGCAAAAAAAACAACAATTTCATCCAAGACAATAAAGAAATTAGTAAAAATGAGAGATAAAAAATACTTTGAAGTGTAGAAATCATTAAGCTTCCAATAACTTGTTGTTTAGCACCAATAAAAGTGTGAAATTTTGAAAGCGCCTTGTCGCTCTGAGCCCATTTATTTGCCATCCGCCAATGATATATCCCAGCATATAATGTCATGGGTGCCTTTAAACTGCAGCAGATGGTCAATATGCATTACCAGCTCTCATTTAGAGGTTAAAGAGAATGCAAAATTTCATATCTGGGCACAAAATAAGTACTTTTGACTATTTTTATCGTGGCAATCTGGTCAAAATGGGGGTGCATAACCAAGCGAAAGAAAAAAATGCTCATTTTGGGGGTATAGGCTGGAAGGAAAGGTTTAAACGAACAAGATAAATATATGTAGGCAAGCAGTTTAAGCTTAGAAATGAGGTTCCATGTAGTAACAGGGGCAGAAAGGCAGCTCACATCAATGTAGGCTTCCTGAAAGGGGTTTCTATTACTCCTTTTGGGGACACAGCTTCCCGCAGAATTCTCAACACAACAAATATCATTGATTAATGTCACCTCTGTATGCAAAGACAAGCGAATAAGGTCAATAAGGTTAATACTGCCCTTAAATCACTGAATGAGAGAAGCATTTACCAAATAAAAAACAAAACTGGTTGCTGAAAGTGCCAAATTTTGTCAAAAAGATCCCTCTAAGGTAAACGATGAAGGGGATACTCGCTACAACAATCCTACGTTTAAGTCGGACGCGACATCTTTGCAAGCCGAAACCATGACTGTAAGCATATTGTGAGAAAACAGTACCAAACACAAGCTAATTTTAGGGTTACAAGTAGCAAATTAACTCAGCTGTACTGCATATATTCTCAGGAACAAGGATAAACCTGTTAAGCGCCAACTTAAAATGAAGAAAAAAACATGCATGTATGTATTTTAAGTGTATTTCTATGAATAATATGAAGTGATAAAGCTTGTTATATGCATGATTGTACTAAACATGAAGGCTGGCTCAGTTAAGCATCTGCTGCACTGTCCAAACTGTAAAAATGTCCGCCATTCCATGTAGGTGAAATGGGGCTCTGTTTGAATGTTCATGCTTTACGCACAAGCTATTATTGCGTTACTGGATTTCGGAGTTCCTGGCGTTGAATTCTGACTTCATGTAGCTCATTAACGCTACACGGTCAGCCAAAATGCCTTTGAATTTAAGTCGGAAAGCAATTTAGCCCTTATTTGGCTATATAAGGGTGGGGGTCAACTTGAAAAACAACTATTCCAGGTCAAATAATCTGAATTCATGCATTAAATGCACTTATTTTCTTCTCTTTTGCTAAGAAATGACCAAAAATCAGCTTTCCCAGTCATATTTTGCACTTGCAGATGATATTTCATTTTTTACCTAAAGTTAGTTTAGGTCACAATATACTAAAAGATTTCCTACACAAATTCAATGTAAAAGCAATAACTTTAACAAAAAATAAAGTCAAACTTTTGCGCATAGAGACCCCCATAACCATACCTTTTCTTAAAGAGCATTCCAAGACGCAATGATTTAAACAATAAAAAAGATAGGTCATGCGTTTTGCAAGAAAGAACTCGACACGAATCAGCGGTCACTGTTTAGGGCCATCTATTTGCCGGCTTCGTACCAGTGGATGAGGGTTTCCCGCCATCTGTCAAAGTTTCATGTAGTCTCCAACCTTCAAGCAAAAGAGTGAATCTCTGTTAAACATACATGTTTTCCTTACCACATGCACAAAGAGACATTCTAAAATAAAGTCATGGCAAGTGCCCCTACAGAGAATTGTGTCTTCTTATAAATGATGTTCATGTTTTTAGAGAGTATAGCATTGCACTCCAAAAAGATTTAGTATATTGTAACCTGGATGGCTTTGAGGCCCGTAATGTGATGACGATTTCTGGACACAAGTCGGAGAGTAGTATCCGCAACTATGCCCGAACTAACTCCGATCAGAAGGAAAGGATGGCACGCACCCTAGCAGAAGCCATATCTGGTAAATAGTTTTAGTTCAAACTTTTGTTTATAATTAATAAAAAGTAATATTTTGATTAAGATAAAAAGAAACAATATTCAACTAAAAATGGTTCACCATTTGCAAGGTATTATTGTTGTGTATTATTATTTAAAAAAAAAATCATAGTAAAGTAGGAAGGATTAAAGCCACACACCTTACTTGGCATAGTAAATTTAAGTATAAATAAGAAACATATTTTATATATGCCAATTAGAATATATCTGGTTGTTACAAGGTAGAAATCCGTCTTTTTTGCACTTTAAAACTAAAGAATAATCGCGTTTGTCGAAATGGACGTAAACGTCTAGAAATCCTCCTCATCATCATCATCATGTTTCTTATTTAGACTTAAAGGGACTGTCCAATAGATTTTGGCATGTATTGAAGCTTGTCATTAAATGCTTTAAATGCTTTATATTGATAAATTTAAACATTTGAACTAAAATTCTACAGTAAAAAACAAGTAAACAATTTAAAAAAAGGAAAAAAAAGTAACCCTCAACAGGGCTCGAACCACTGACCCCCGGATTCCTGGAGTCCTAGAGTAAAAAGCTACCCGTTTAGCCCACTCGACCACGGCCGCTCATGTTTAATGCGCATGTATTTTTTAGCTATATAAGCAATCCTCGTAGGTTCCCAAAATATCGTTTCGCGTCGCGCGACGCTTTATCTAGTGGACAGTCCCTTTAAATTTACTTTGCCAAATAAGGTGTGTGGCTTTAATCCTTCCTACTTTACTGCGTGCCATCCTTTACCTCTGATCGGAGTAAGTTCGGGCATAGCTGCGGATTCTACTCTCCGACTTGTGTCCAGAAATCGTTATTACATTACGGGCCTCAAAGCCATCCAGGTTACAATATACTAAATCTTTTTGGAGTGCAATGTTATACTCTCTAAAAACATGAACATCATTTATAAGAAGACACAATTCTCTGTAGAGGCACTTGCCACGACTTTATTTTAGAATGTCTCTTTGTGCATGTGGTAAGGGAAACATTTATGTTTAACAGAAATTCACTCTTTAGCTTGAAGGCTGGAGCCTACATGAGACTTTGACAGATGGCGGGAAACCCTCATCCACTGGTACGAAGCCGGTAAATAGATGGCCCTAAAACAGTGACCGCTGATTCGCTTCGAGTTCTTTCTTGTAAAACGCATGACATATCTTTTTTATTGTTTAAATCATTGCGTCTTGGAATGCTCTTTAAGAAAAGGTATGGTTATGGGGGTCTCTATGCGCAAAATTTTTACTTTATTTTTTTGTTAAAGTTATTGCTTTTACATTGAATTTGTGAAGGAAATCTTTTAGTATATTGTGACCTCCAGGAGAGTAATTGAAGTAGCCCGCAAGCAGTGATTGGTGAAAACTCTGGAAAGTTTAGCCTTTATCTAAAGGAGATTTCAATTTATCTCCAAGTGTGTGCTTTCCAAGGGGGACTGCATCAAACCATGTTTCATCTTTAGGTTTGGACTTTGGTCGTTGAAAGAAGATGTCATGTTTTTTTTTTCAAAACTGACATTTATCTTACAAAGGAACTGTACGGACATAAGGAATTTCCTGTCTTGTATATCCGACCACCCTGGCTGGTACCATCTTGACATTCACCCTTGTGGTTTTTGGTAACCATGTCACGCAGATCAATGTAAAGTTCATTTTCATTGAACATGAAGTGTGAAACCTTGATATCACGAAGGTTTTCTCTGCCCCTATTGCAAAAGTACAGCATAAAGTCTACAAACACTTTATCTTGAAGACCTGAGGGCGAAGAGACATCAAAGGAATTGTACAGCGTTTGTAAATCCTGTTGACATAATGGTTCTGTATGGTTGACCCGGGACTTTCCCTCCTGCTTCAGTTTCACAAGCATAGCAAGGAAAATGCGGTTTAAAGCACATAATTCATTGTCATTCACGATATCAACTGACAGAAGTTTTTTCAAAATGTTTCTGCAATCCGTACCTGATTGATGGCATGGATTGTTTCGTGTACAACTGACCGTCCGTTTTCCTGGCAGCAGGGTAGAATTTGCACAACATCTTGTCAAGATCGCCTTTATCAACATCTTCTGCAGGAAAGTCTAAGGTTTTCTCAGAACAATAATTCCGCAGCACACTAACTGCACACTTGATCACATTCCTTGTGCTTAAAGAGTCCCGCTTTTCAAGCAAGATGAGCAGATCTTGCTCTGTAATATCTTCAAATCGTGACATGTTGCGATTGTTTTCCTCCATTGTTTACGTCTGCCATAGAACAAGATCACGTAACCGCTTGTTTTGATTTCGGTAACTTCCGTCGCTTTACGCTTCGCTACTTGCCAATCGAAAGTACCGGTACATATAATACTTCGGACATTTCCGTACAGACACGGAATTGTTACGGAAAATTCCGATGATGAAGCGTAATTTCTAAAAATAGAAATGGGAAAAACAGGGTTTATATGGGAATAGATCAATTGAATGCGATTGACCCGAATCTATTACACAATATCGAGTTGATTCTCTGTAAAATTCGTGTACATGATTTTTAATATAACGCCCATAATGGTTTTGTAGAAAATTTATTTGGACCCATCTTTGTTGTTAAAATATCTGGGTCGACAATACATGATATTATATGAAAGAAAGAGAACACAATAAGCCGATATGGACCTAAGCCGAAGGACTATCTTGTCGCGATTATGCCAGAAGTGGCGTTTGCAATGTCTTATATTGTACCGAAAATAGCATCCTGTGTATTGACCAGTGTATGGTCAACAATTTAAACAGAACACACGTTGACTTTTTTTATATTTGTTTTGTGTAATTTCCATCTATCCCAGAATAAATAATACTTTGAAAGATTATTTCAAATAAACGTTAAGTTTTATCACGCGAAGTCCTCCTTTTGCACACGTGATCCATATAATAAATAATAGTGTGCTTTCCATACACTCTTGATTTGCTATATCACATTTTTAAACCGGTCATAGAAACACAGATGGACACATTTATGCGAGGTACAATAGCGTTGTGGTGTGTTTGAGAGTCGCCAACACGACAGGTCGACACAAAGTCGTAATTTTCGTATCAGCGCCCTTTGGTCGTTCTGGCGGGTAAATGTGTTGTTCTTTTGTTTTGATGTGTTGGCGAACTTCTTCATACCCGCCAACACGCAAGGCTATATGGCATAAATCAGCCACCATACACTACTGGCCTCGTGGTAATGATAAGTGTTAATGTAAGTGTTCTCACTTTGTTTGCCCTATTGATTCCCCTATTTAACTATGAGGATACCTTCCGGCAAACCCCAGTTTAATGTTTAAAACAATCATGTGGCAAATTGCGAGATGGTCCGATGGGTACAACACAATTAATTAATGAGATAAATGATTTTAATCCCTTAAACGCATATTGTCGTTTGGATTCGTATTAGTATATAAATTGAGTATAACGGACACACATGTACATAACAAAGATTTGTGCGCGAAATTAAACAACATAATAAAAAACTAATATCAATTCAACTAGGTTTAAAAAGCACTACCACGTATGATGTCAAAAAGCAAAAANAAAAAAAAAAAAGGGGGGGGGGGGTTCTCAGTACATGTGTCTCTTACCGGTGAATGCCTATATCAATGAAAGATAAATATTTTCCGTAAAAATGTCCTTGTTAAGGTTATTTGTAATGTGTCGTTATAAAATTCGATATTCATGTTGCACAGTAGTCCTTAAGTATGGACTTTACATACCCATAGAAGATATTTATTTAATATGGCATATGTTAATATATGGGTTGATCGTTTTTTAAAAAGAATATTATGCGTTGATGTTCAAATCTTCTCTCCTAAGGAGGACATACAGTTATATATGTACCTCGAGCAACTCGAGAATACAGTTTCGGCTCGCACCTTTTTCCCAATACACGTGCAGTACGTGAAGTAAGAACAAAGATAATATGCTATAAAACAACAACAACTCGATTAATAGTGTTTTATTCATAAAGATTTAGGTCCAGGGAGACAGACATATTGTAACTGCATATAAACATATGGCATCGTAATACAGTATTAGTAGCGCCCATGTTGGTATGAATCAGTAGCAACTACGATTGTTAACATTACATGTACAAGTATTGACTAAAATAAAGCTAATAAATAACATATATTTTAGAAAATCGACACTACCTAAAATGTTTTAATGTAAATATTTTATCTAGTGATAATTCTTAGAATAATTACACCAAATATTTTCAGTTTTAATTACACAAGAATATCAGTAAAACGACGGATGCTCATTTATCCACCGTTGTTATCGTATTTAAATGTATATTATGATACGAAAAGTGTTAGATTATGTCGGTTAAATGAAAAAAGTGGATGAGTAATATTTGTTTTTATAAGTTTTGCATTTTAATAATCATCTAATTTCATGTGTGTCAAGGATTCACTACATTTTGATAACAGGTATATAAAAAAAAACGCCAAAAATACAACACTAGTACAGGTGTAAGTAACTTATTGATTAATAATATAAATGTAATAAAACTATCACTGTTTAATAAATTGGCAATATTTGAATAATAATATATTAATTTAGCAGTCGAACTATCCCGTTTAATATACCGGAGATTTTTTTTTTACCATAACGAATGCATGATAATTGTTTATTTGAATATGTTTACTCTTATACAATAGATCATTTAAGAAATACTTCAATCTTCAATTGGTGTTTCAAACCTACGAACACGTCACAGTTTTATTGTTAATGAAATGGTTATTTATTTGTACTAACTTATATGGTATTAAAACATATCACGTTGTTTTCAGTAGTAGATTTTTGCATAAGTTTATTTTTTTTAAATGCCAAGGCAATATATGTTAATGTATTCTTTTGTAGCCAATGCTCAGTACTCTCTTGCGACTAAAAAGTTTGGCTTGAGCACTATAACTATATGCGCTTATTTACAAACACATGCTTCTTATAAAAAAATACCTAGCTTCAAACTGCAGTTCTGCTAGTCGTACAGCTATTACGGATACCAGAAGATCATTCTTAAATTATGTTTATTTATTTTCCCGAAAACACTCCCATGACCTCCATAAGGTTTAATTAATTTAGTAATTATCAAGTAATTATGCAAAACTGACATATCAATAAAATCGATCAATACTCGAAAATTTGAAACTCATCAGAAATTTAATACAACTAGTCATACATACATATATATATGTAGTGTCTGGCGTACATACGATACATATACAATACAAAATCACTCATACATCATACATTCTAACTAAAACTGGAATTATTACAGATGTCAGTATATATATATTTTATAAACACAGTGATAATATGCACACATTCTAAACCTGTCATCACTAAGTAAAACTCCATTATAACTATTTGTTGTCATATCAACATAATGTTTTTGCTTAATACATAACAACTAATACTTTCTTATAACTAAAAAGTGTAAAGTCCGACAACGACTTTTAGGCACTTTCTATCAGAACAGTTCGTTTAGTGTATCAATGCAATTTAAATTTGTTGTCAATTGATAGGAAGACAATTGTAAACATCGAAAGAAGGTTAAAAAATATACGGTGTCATGACATATATTATATAAACACAATTAAAAATATGAATAAACAAATTTGCCAGTTAGACTCAAACCCATGACCTTGAAGTGAAAAAACTGCGTCGCGCAACACTCGCATAATTGGCTCAGTGTGTTCTCTTTGTTCATTGATATATTCCAATATTTTAACAAAATCCAATGCAAAACGATTTAGATTATGGTTTTCATGCAAAAACCTTCTTTGCCTTTCCCAACCCCAAACCATCAACAAAATACCGCATTATGAAATATTGAATACAAATACATGTTTTGTGTACAATTATTGTTAAAAAATAATACAGACGCCGCGTGGATGCGACCTCTACCATTCGTCAGCGCAGATATTCCTATTATATCAAAACAAATCTACATTCATTAACAAAACATATTTACGAAAGTACGTCTCATAACAAACGTCAAAGTATGTATCATGAAGCATTGTATTACCTTCAAATGCGCGCACTCTAGTATCTTATTATTATACATATAATAGTTCATGTATTGCAAAAGTCAAAACCACACAAAAGCAACACTCTTGCATTATAACATGACGATGTGAAAACATTGGCATGAGGATACAGACACATTATTTTTCAACAAGAGTTTCTTGAAATATTTGAGAAAGTAATGTTTTTATATATTTAGTTCAGTAAACACAAACGACACAACAGATTTAAAGTGTGAATATTGTGAACAAAAAATAGACCAACAACTAAATTCTTGCCGATCCGAATATGCATATTTTTAAACTAAGAAATTAACAAAATATGTACATGTACATTTATATAATGAAATAAAACGCTCATTAAACTATTGGACAATTATGCATATTCTTTAATTATG
Source organism: Dreissena rostriformis (assembly GCA_007657795.1). Lineage (NCBI taxonomy): Eukaryota > Metazoa > Mollusca > Bivalvia > Myida > Dreissenidae > Dreissena > Dreissena rostriformis. Next base: position 190,409 of record VMBQ01001103.1, on the reverse strand, counting down.
GTCATAAAGTAAATATTTCATATCAATTTTTAATTGAAAACTTTCACCAACACAAAGTCGAGTTTTGAAATAATTATTTCAAATGCACACTAATGCTTACATTAAAATTGTTGTTTGTGCTATGATCACCATACATATAATATATATCAGTGAGTGCAGACCAACGATGTAAAAGAAACATATTCATTGTGGCAGAGAAGAAAACTTTTCAGATTCTTAAGCACCATATGTATTGTCCGTTAACACAATGTTACAACACTTAATACAATTATTTAAACAACTTAGGGACTTTATACATTCAGAGGTTCAGGTACAAAAAAAATAAAATTCAATACAGTTCGTGTCGAAAGGACATCGGAATAGACTTCACACAAATAATAAATTTATCCAAACGGCATGAAATTATTGTCCAAAACCATGAACGTACATATCATAAGATGAAACTTTGTAATCACATTTAAATGACAACAATCAATTTTATTATATGCTTTCCGGTATTTTATAGAGAAATATCAGTGAAATAAAACTGATATTTCACTGTTTGAAACAGTGAAAAATAAGAGTTAAAAATATATCGATATTTTCACTGTTTAATTGTGAAATGACGTCATTTTTGACCAAATGACGTCATGTTTTGGACGAAAAAACGTCATTATTCCAGCTTAATTCTCCAGTTAAACTCTTAACAATGTAAATAAACGGTGGAAAAAAAGCATCAAATCTTTTTTTTTTGGTTTCCTTGGAATATCGATGTTAATTCACTCGTGATCAAAGAAACAATATATTTTTACGAGTGGCGAAGCTACAATCTACGATTCTATGATCACTCGTGAAACAAAATCGATATTCCGCCGAATCTAACAAATATCCTCTGTATACTGCTTTTCATTAACGGATATCATTGTTTGTTATAACCACGTTTATTCGGTTATCTTGAAAAGTGCGGAATTAAAACAACATAATTCCGTCATTTTCTGTGCGCTAACTTGTAAATGTTAAAAAAATGGATTGTGTATAACCATATAACTGAGACAAACATCTCTCTTTGGTTACAGTTTTAAGTATTTCAAACATGACGTACTATACCAAACGACAAAAAAAGGTAGATCTCAATTTTCAAACGCAGCTTATAAATGTGATGACATAAGCTGTGACTGGTTTCAAACGCATATCACTGACCGCTATCTCGCACCCCAAACTTAATTTTGTTATGCATCTGATTATTGTTTCAAACAGCCTTGAACTGTACAATATACAATGGGTACGCCTGGGTATCATTAAATATTATGAACATTTCTGGAGTGTTAATGTTATTCGTTACCGAATCATACAATGCACCAGCCGGCTTTGATGGTGGTACACGCAGTTTAGCTTTACCGGTGGTGAATTCTCCTGTCAGAACTGCACAGTAAAACATCCGTTTTAAAGCGTTTGGATCTGGTCTTGAATATGTATCTTGTGCGGAATAACTTGCATTGACAGCAAAGTAAACTCCGTCACCGTATGCAGTCGCTGTAAATCAACGATAATGTATAAGCAATTATAAAAGTTTCAAATGTTTTATCATTTTCCATGTAGGCAAGTACGCAGGCAGACAGACGGATGAAAGGGCAGAGGGACGGATGGAAGGACAGAAACCCAGCCAGCCAGCCAGCCAGCCAGCCAGCCAGCCAGCCAGCCAACCAGCCAGCAAGCCAGCCAGACAGACAGACAGACAGACCGACGACTTTCATTTGACTTAATGTAACAAGTTTAAATATAAATCATGCATTCACCACAACAGAAACACGTAAACTGCTTTGAAGTCTCGTTAAAAAATACCCACCGTTTTTTCCACAGAAGCTACGATTGAAGCCGTTTTCAACAATGCTATCAACTGTATCTTCTGCTGTTCCATGCCATAGAAAACGTTCGTTTGTTGTTCCCTTGGGATTCTGACCTTCCAGTTGCTTCTTCTTTGCAGCGTACTGTTGCCATAAAATTTTGTTTTGGACTTTTTCGATCTGTCAAACAAAAGGCTTTTGAAATAAACACTCTAACAATAACGGTTGTCACGAAACTCTATGATTTATCCAAAACGGTTAAACATCACATGCGAAATCACATTGCAGACATGGGAGTCACCGAAAAATCTTTAGTTTTAATTATACATATTTTAACAAGATTCTTATGTGAATTTTACAATATCTTTAATATGAAAATGTGAATGAAATATCTAATTAGTTAAATGTAATATATGATTTTTTATGTTTCGTTCGTAACGTTCTATAATCTCCGGCTTCCAAACTGTAAATATTTCTAATAACGACACAGGAAAATGTTGTGGCTTTAAAACCATTACATGAAATATGGGTAAAGAAAGAATGCGTTCGGAGATTTTGAAATTTGAAAAGAACGCGTAAAATTACGTAACATAAATAATGGTTTCTGAATATGCATTTGTGAATAATCATACCGGATGAATAACATTGAAGTTGATTTTTTTTCCTTTATTATACTTGCTACAAGTCATTTTTTAGTCATCTTTTACCAATTGTCCTTTAACGATATAAGTGTTTCCGAATTTTACAACGATGCGATGGAAATTAGCCGTGCGCCAAATATCTGATACTGCAGATAAGGAAGAACATAGACATATCATCGAACCTTAATATATGCCAGACCTCCGCCAGTCCATATAAGAAATTATAAACGCCATGTTGCCTACTTTCAATGTATTTGTTTTTACTATTTACAGTTAAATAAGAAAAAAAAGTAGTATAATAATGTAAATGAGAATTAAAAAATTAATAAATATGGTTCGTTTTTCAACGGATTGCATTGAACAAACGTCTTTAAAACAGTTTAAGTGATATCATTTTGCGTGAAAATATCCTATCAAAGTTTCAATCTGAAATTAAATAATATATAACACAACTGACTATCTTAGCAATCTTAACATTGTACAGAATTACAAGTATAACGTCGATTTAATTGTCATATGTTTTAACTTTCGCTATGTTAATTTAGTTTAGTCCGTCATGGAAACCGCAAAACTAAAACATAATTCTGAAAGTGAATTAAACAAGGTTCGGTGTGGTTTATGCTTTTTACGAGCAAAAAAGTCCTTTCCCCTTTGGAAATCGTTTATGTTCCCGTAGGGACCCTCTATCACATTAAACAAAGGCGCATTTGGTGTGAAGGATTTTGGTTTCGCATAGTATAAAACAATAATTGAATTTAACTTTAAGGGAGTATTAAAAACCGTGTGTTACTTCCGTTTAACACACTTTGGTTGTTGAACGAGAACTACATGAAATTTGAATAGGTCTATGTAATTTCGATAGTTTTAACGTCAACCATCGGACTCGAATGCACCTTAAGAAATATAAGCTCTTCTGGATGACACAATGCACTATGAAATGTGTGTATGCTGTTATTAATTGTTTGCTTTAATATATTATATTATGTTTATGTCAATTATGCAAGAACAAAGCGGTATGTTCGACCTTGTTACGTCAACGTTAAATATACAAACATAGAGTTAGATAAAGAACTTTGAAGAATAAATAACCAATGCAATTACAGAATACATCGACATATGCTGACCTTACAAATACTCCATGCCTTTCCAGGCGGTTTATTATATGTTGTTGGTGTCGATGCTGTTGCAGTGAATGCTGCTGTTACATCTGTGTAACTTTGATCTGTACCCATCACTTGGTAGACCCACGAATTTCCTGTCATTTTCTTCCAGTCTGGTGGTATTTCATCTAGTTTGTCTGTATAATTGTATGTTGTCAATAAATTTAAATATTAATACATGATTGAGAAACTCTGTACAATAGCAACATATATATTTAATACATATAAAATACTTCCGCGAAATGCATTATGAATATCGTAGTGTACCGCAGAACCACATTTGCAAAGCTCTTCAAGTAAAAAGACAAAAAGAGGTTTTAATATAAGAAAGCAATGTATGAAGATTCTGCGCATAATTCCCTTTTTCTTTTCAGATTTACTTTACGAAACCAAGTTTTTCATTTGTGTTCTGAGGTGACCTCAACGCAAAACACCCCATATGCAATACCATCTTAGCTCTATATATGTACACGTACGTCGTTACGTGACAACAACTTAATTATTTATCGAGTTCTTGAGTGTAAACCAAACATGACATGACGTCCATAACTTGCCATAACTTGCCAGCTTAACCAACACCATACCTTCATCAAATAACCCAATATTTTATTGGTAAAATCCTGTTTATCGCAAAAACAAAAACACAAATAAACAAACAACGATATTTCCTGATAATGGTCTGAAGACTTTTGTTTTGGTTTCACATTTGTAAAATTGGCATATAATTTGCATATAATTGGCGTATAAATTGGTTGGTAACATGTTACCTATATTAAAACCAGAGTCCCTTATCCGTCCCATTGAAACTATAAACTGTTTGAAAAAAGTTGCACTCGAGAATTGAAAATTATGCGAGCCTGTTGTCAACAAAGATATTAACATTTTGTAGTATTCAATAAGCTTTGAACACAAAACAGTGGCCTTATATGCAACATAATTGTTATGGTGGATAGAAATTCATCAAATACCCATATAACGAACATTATACACACATATATATATATAGGACAGTGAACTTAAAGTTTAGGTTACGGGTGTTACAAGCGACACATTAGCAGTGTAGATATAACAATTCTTTACAACACGATTTTTTTTTGTAAATGTCTGATGAATATTGAAGTTGCAATCCGGACAAGGTGTGTTTTTTTTCCAAGTCTTACATCAGATCTCAAATTGATATTTGAACGAGGGAAACAGGTCTTACATCCAACGGACGCATGTTATCATACACACTAAATCACTGTGAGAGCTATTTGTGTGCCGCTAAATTATCTGATTATATTGTATCTATTGTGAAAGATGAAGGATCACAAAATATACAGGATGCAGCTAAAAGATGGCAGGATGGAAAGGTTGGTAATTGTGGTGACATTTAAAAATAAATAGCTAAATCCAAGGAACGTTTTAATCTCACTATGAAAAAATGTTAACCTAATTCTCTCATTTGAAAATTAATCTTTGCGATTATATATTAAATTTCACTTTTTTGTGTTAAAGAGGGGAAAGAGCGGGACACAAAAAGCAGCGGGTGCAGCGTGCTGCTAGTTTACTCGAGATCATTCTATCCGTATCTACAAATGTGTTTAAATGTGTCCATATGTACACAAAATGTATGTGCTAATTACGTTGGTAAAATTCATTGGTTTTATAGAATATTAATACCTAATTTGTTTACCCATTTTGTTAGTATACCTTTAATTAAATCTTTACGAATTATTCTCGACTTTTTACTTTCATCTGTTTCGCCTTTTTCATATTCCTTCGAACCTATGAAGTCTACGACGATTTCTTTAGACACTTCTTTGTTATTGACTTCATATTTTTCTCTGAAAGAAAAAAACACGAATTCTGCCGCATTAACGCGTTCGTATTGATGGTTATTAAACCTTTATAGTTCAATATTCAACTGTTTTAAAACTATATGCAGCATTTGCATTATAAAGAACATGTGTTTACGGTATTTATCATATATAAACATGTGCTTCCAACATGCATGGAATTACAAGTTACTATGTCTGATACTTGAAGCTGATTGAATCGGTCAAATATTAAGTAACGCTAGTCTTCAATTAATTTCAGAACGTTCACAACAATCTTAACGTCAATATGCAATATGAGCCTATATTGTCAGGTTCTGCTATACCCTCATACCGGTTAAAACCCCAAATGGTTCGGATTGACCGTTCCAAGGCTGTGCTACCATTTTTGGTCAGTCTGTATTTATAATCGGTGTTCAGTTGAAATGGTAGCGGGTAAGAACAAGAATCTTGAGAGATACTATGGAGTTTCATTGTTTGCTATATTAGTATATGACGTTAAAGGTGGTAAATGATTGTTTAAAACCTATTTTAACCTTTGTTCAAAAACAAAAAAATGTGTACCTATATACAAACGAATCGAGTTGCTTCTTGTATGCCTGCTCCATTTTGAAGTTAAGGTCTACTTCAAATGGCATAAGGATATCACCAATTTTAGTGACTTCAAAGTAGTACCACTGCACTATATCTTTGAGTAACGAAGCTTCTTGTTTGTCTTTTTCAATTTGTATCGCAGTCTTTAATAACCTAAAGGCAAGTCAAAACCATCGTTACTTTTCATTTAATCAAGCCATAACATTGATAGTCAATGTAAGTATATTGCATGTGCAATGGTATTATTTAATTGTTAATGAATATATGATAACAACAAATACAATTATAATTTAAGCGTGTTTACACTTGAAATGAATACAATTAGGACAGTGGTACTGAGAAAAATTACATTATTTGTAATATATTATTGAAGAACATACTAATTTGCTATGCATTGCTCACCTGTCAATAAGAATGTTCGCCTCTCGTACATTATGTATTAGTCCCTTAATATCTAATGTTTTGCCTGTGTGTACGAGTTCGACTTTGCATTTTTGAACAATGTTATGAATTGCAGATATCTAAAACAAAAGTAGAAAGTGAATAATTTCATTTCCTTCTCTATAAACAAATGTTTCAATAATGTAATTTACCAAACCATTTGAAATGACCATTGTGAATGAGAATAATTATTGAAATATTGAACATATATACGATACGACTCGATTTACCTGCTTATCCACAAGTCGTTCTATAACTGAATCTGTAAAAGCTGACGTCGTGACTTCGCCATCGATACGCTCTTGTAACAATCCGATTGCTTTTCCGATGACAGAGTTATCCAGAGCGTAAAATATTAGGCAAATATCATTAGGGTCACCAGAACCCATGGACCAGCGTTGGTTATCTGTATGAAAACAATAACAGCTATTTTTGAAGGCTCAATTGAAGGTTAAAGACTGAAGTGTTCCTCAACATATCTAACCAAACATATTTTGATTGACCAAACACAGTTAGAACATTGCAACGTTTATAGCGATTATCATTCAATATATACAGATTCAAATATAATTACCCGTAGGTACAACACCCACAATTTAACTGAGCATTTACGAAATTTGCTATCAAACCTAAACCGATACTTTGAATGTTGCGCGGAAAATAATAACAGAAAACTTCAATGGGCCAAACGTTTTCGCACTGTTATCTACCGTGTACATCGCTTTAATTTTGTTATCAAAAGATTTAAAGATTTATTCCTGACCGTGAGTATATAATATTATGAAGCTTATTGATCTTACTGCCAAATTGTCTTTTATGTCTGGAAAACTGTTTTTTGTTTCAAAACCATTAGCAACTATATTGCTAAATATCATGCGTCATGAAAGACGCACAAGCGCGATTTGACTGCGTCATAACACAGAAAGCAGTTGCGTCGAACATGCAGTAAATTCCATTCAAACAGTGCATATAAAAGTGAGTGATATTTAGTTTAATATATTGATACTGCGTATATAAACATAACGCGATACTTATGAATATAAATGGACGATTTCTGAATAAACATATTCTTTCATAACCGAGTGTTAGAGTTCCGTCACGGGGGTAACGAGAGAACATCTTGACTAATAATACCTAAACCGTACCTTTGGTTTACTAATCACAATTTATCAAACGTATTTTTTAAGATGTACCTGCTTCATCTTGCGCTTCTTTTTTGAAATCTTCGATCATGTTGCTTTGGAAAATAACGAATCTGATATCTGTCAAAGAACCAGATCCTTCTTTTGCAAACTTGAGTATAGCCTGAAACATCACATGGGCGGAATCGGCAGCATTCATATTCATTCCTGTAAAATAAGTTGTACATCAAAAAGTATCAAAAATAAAAAATATATGTTCTGCATAATACGCATAGATCGACGCTTACCTGTTCCTAACGCAGGAAAAGCAATACTGCGATATCTTTCTGCTTTTGCTTTTTCCAGACACATCTTAACACAAGGTTCCCACTCTTGGGCACCGTCCTTCGCAACGACGTGCATGATATGATGACACCTGAGGTTTGGCGCTTTGGTAACGACGAGTCCATTCTTTTTCATCTCTCCTTCTAGAACGTGAAGATAATAAATACTTAAGGCATTATTTCGTTCTGAATTATGTGTAAACCTTAAGAGTATAAGATCGGAGATTTCTATATAAACAATAGTTTAAGCATACACAATATATTGACCTTGATCAGTAAAACTGTTTTACGTTACTGTATGCGAAATGCATTCGTTCAAACATGTCGAAACAAGTATTTAATACAACGTAATGCATTTATATAGAATATATATATATTATGTTATTAGAGATGCCTAAATATTTCGCTTAAGTATAAATGTAAGCTTATACTAAGATAGTTTAATTTTAACATTATTCTACATACGCCTAGATGTTGCCTCTTTCACCAAGACATCGCCACACATTCGAACGAGGGCTTGGGAAACTTGACCTTAACACAAAAAAAGTAATTATCCGATTAGTGAATCCTGTCTGAATGTAGTATATATCCATCAAATATACGAGATGTACTCTTCAATGGCACACTAAACAACTTGTCTTATTGGTCACTTACTAAACAGAACAATAAAATGCAAAAAAAGCAAAACCAAAGCAAACAATACATTTGTATCCTAGCAAAATTGATAACCGATTGTTAGAGCTATTTTTTTTATAGAACAATACCAATCGTCAAGCGATTAATATTTCATTTCCTAGACATGCCCCTGTTTTCAAAAGTCGCAAAATACTCCAAATTAACAATCTGAATAGTTACCGCATGAATTGTTACGAAATCAGGTAGTTAACTGGTAACAGGTGGCGAACATCTTTGTGTCTTGTAATGACGATAAAAAGTCCCTCCCTGCTAAATGTTTTTGGAGGAAATGAAACAGGGGCGGTCACATTGCAATAGCCATCTCAAAAGCGATACACATTTTCGATTTGCTGTACTAAAGACTCAGGTTATTGCCGCAGTCTAAAAATGGCCGGAAATTTCACGGGTCTGAGCATAACTCGTTCCAAATCCCTAACGCTATTACAGACCATGCGACGGACGACGAACGTGTCCAATAGTATTCTAGTATTCTGCTTACTCGAACGTATGTTTTTCAATTCGCTTTGTCCTATTTTATTGTACATGTGTGATTATAGACTAGTTGCGTATTTGAATCAGTCAGATGTCCATTATTTGTGGACGGATCTTAAAGACGTGTATCATTTGAAAAATATGTTTTACGCTTAGTGAGGACCATTATTGTAATTGTGAACGTTTTATTTGTATGTTGAGCGGATGTTCGAAAAGCAAATTGATCACATTCGATATGCACAAATTGTGTGTAAAAAAAACAACAGCCGGACGTACGAAAACGAAGAACCCGTTATTGATTAGTGATTCTGGAACGTGTGATAAAGAAACATTTACATGAATTTATAGTGTGTTTATGCTCATTGCATTGCGAACAAATCATGTAATTTCGCCAATTAAGTGTTGAAAAAAAAATTAAGCACAGTTTCCGAGTGATTATTTTACATTGATACGCAATCATACCTCTATTAAGATCTAGTGAATCGTTGGAACTGTTGATAATGCAATCCACGTCTTCAGCGGTAATGTCACCCTGTTTTATTATTATTCGGATATTGCCAAGAGCATACACGTTAACGTCTTTGTCCGATGTCCGCGGTGCTACATCTTCGTACAAGTTTTTGTCGTTGTCTTTTTAACAAAAATATATATATTAAAAAAACACAACAGACAGCATAAAGTTCATTTTTTTCTTATTGATATTCAATGTTTGGGTCGCATTTATTTTGATGCGTTGGTCCCGGAGGTTAAGGGGGAAGGGGAAGGGGGAGTAGGGGTGCTGAGATGCACATTATTGCATTATTGTACTTTAAGCCTTAACGAAATACAAATATACAGATTTTAGTTTTGGAAAATATTATAAACAGGTACCATTTTTCGCAAATTAATATACATATTAAGGCTGATATTACATTGACTTTAATGCACAATTGACATGTGTTTTATGAATTTCGTTTATATGGACAAACTTACCTGCAGCAGTTAGCGCAGGTAGGTTTTCATAGTGATCGTAGTCCCGAGCTCGACCTGTTCTACAGCGCTTGGCCCAATCAACAAATTCTTGTTCAAATGCCTTAAAGATCAGAAACTGCACAAATAAAGTCAATTGCACATAACGCACACATCAAAAGTGTTGCTAGTGTTATGACGAAACAAACGAGAGTCGGGCCGTTATATAACAAGTATAATTACAAGTAAAATAATTATTAGTTTTAACGGGTCCGTGGTCTAGTGATAATACAATAGTGTCAGAACTCAGTGATCGATCCCTTGCTCAACCCTAAAGTTCTAACTGAGGTGCAGTGTACAAGGCACTAAAATACACAGAGTTGTCTCCTGTATCTCGCACTATCCCCGGTAACCTAGCTAAGAAGTTTTCTGCGTGCGAAGCAAATACGGGAAATTCCCATTGCACCCGATACAAATCTATTATACATATACAATTATTCGTTTAAGTTGTTTCGTCTCACTAAAATTAACCAGCGAACATTTTTTTTAATTAGAATGTTTAAAGACCAATACAGTTGAGTATGGCGGAAATAAGAACAAACATTTCAAATTCATTTTAATGCATTGTTAATTTGCAATTTAGTTCCTAAAAGAACCCAACAATATGTGATCTCCTGCAAGAAGAAAACCTGTATTGGTAAGAACTTTTAAAAAACACTTTCATCAAGTAAAATTGTTGCAAACTTTATTTTAACCTTCATAAGCTAGACAAGTTATTTTGGGGATCATTTGCAACATTTTATACAACATTTGAATTTGGAAATATAGCATTTATGCAATTTACAAACTTGAATGCACACGAGAAGTTCATGACCACTAGTAAGTCAGTTTGCGTGAACAAAATATGTGAGTGCGTTCATAATTTATTTATGTTTTCTAAAAGCAGTTTTCCAATGATTTTAACAATTGTATTTGAATGCAAGTTTCGGTTTATTAGACGACCCCTTACGTTGAAGTGTTTTAATTATCACACTTATGTGATTGCGACATTCGAAAATCATGCCTACGATTTAGATTTTTGTTTACAGTTACCTTAGACAAAACAATATTTTGTTTTAATTAAACTAGTCCCCTGCCATTAATTGTATTTACATGCACAATAGCACGTCCGAACAATGCTTTAATTCATGAATGGATTTGTCAAATCTTAGGTCGACCATTGTTTGGTTTCTTTTCCTTGAGGCACAAGGTGTGTGGCTTTAAAAGTTATATAGGATATAATTGTAAAATACTAGACACAACATCGAACAATGAAAGAAGTCTTTATTTAACGTGAGATTTAATATAGTCTGAAATCCGATTAGACATTGTTTTAAAACTGTATACGAAATGGAACATTTTAATGCGAATCAAAATGTATTTTTTGTGATATGCACATTTCAGTATTTATTGTCAAAGAAAATGAGGACACAAACCTTAATCGTTTTGTCATCATTCGGATGAAGAATGAAGTAGACGTTACTTATTGAAGACTCTGGATTTAGTTTTGCGAATTCCAAGATGGCTGTTAACATTTCTTTTGCAACAACGTCCCGAGGATAGCCCATTTTTCCTGTGCCGATTGCGGGGAACGCTATGCCAGTGCGATTACGCGTTTTTGCCTCGTCCATACAAAGCTTGACGAAGTTTTTCAATTGCTTAATAATAATATAAGTTAAAGGTGAAGAAAACGAATTTGGATATATATATATATGCAAAGTCTTTCTACGTTATGACTTACATTTTCATTTGTCGACCAATCAATTACAATACACAACGTTTAACATAAACTAAAAAATCTGCTAAAAGAGAATCGGTAACCATGTTTAATGTATGTGATAACCAGTGATACATCTCGAGGAAACCAACATGTACGACGTTGTATAAAATGTTCTCAGGAAGCGATGTCGTACATTGAAATTATAATAATAAATTATGCTATTTGAACTTAGATTTGGGTTTCAGGTTAGTTAATACCGTTACCATTCTTTAGAACTAATGCCCCAATGACGATAATTTACAACGGTTGCATGAACGGTGGCTTTCAGCTACAAAACGTTTTTTTTTACAGCATCTGCGTAATATTTCTTAACCAACCAGTGTTATATCTAAGTATTAAAATACTACCACTAATAATTGTAGCTAAGGGTTGACACTTACATCAATAGTTGTTTGTAAATTCCAACTGGAAAGAGTACCGTGTATGACATTATCGCACTTCAGTTTATACCCCTTCGTGACAGCAATCTCACTATTATTAATTCCATTTGGGTAGTTTTGCTTGAGTTCATTTTGTATTTCCGGCCCAGCTTGCTTCAGAATTGTCTTCGACACAGTGCCGTTAGTTAAATCAAGATTGGGCGTTGTTGTGCTGACTATAACCGGTACCTTTAAATAAAATTTAATTTAGGTATATATATAGTTATATAGGGGCCATATAAAACAAATGTGTGTGTATATGTCCAATGCTATATATTCCATGTAATACTCTGTAAAACTATAAATGGCAAGAAAATATAACATATAACTTTGTTTTTGTGATAATGACCCAACGATTTATATATAATTACCGTGTTGTTTAATTCATGTCTGTTAACATAATGTAGTATTTTATAAATGCTTACATTTTGTTCGGCAATTAAACCTTTCTTCAATTCAACACTGATTTCCCCTAACTTGATTGACACCGGTGTAGTGTTCGTGCCCGGGTTCTTAATTGGTTGTTGTTGTTGGGCTATGTTTCCATAAATAAATGAAAATAACTTTCACATAGTGTAATGGGTAAACATGATACACGTAACATATACGTCCAAATATAACATACACACGTAATAAAGCAAGTGAAAAAAAAAAAATGTATAAAGAACATGACATATTCTGATCTTATGGTTACCTTTGCAATAAATAAAATTCATATAGGGAAACAATTTAACAGATAGATGTATAACTTAATGTCAGTATACATTAAAGGGCCTGTAAACCACGAATGACAAAAAAAGAAAAGTTCTTAAATACCGCATTTTTTACAATTATTAGTTTATATTGATAAAAATATCACGACTGGTATACAACATTACTTGAAGAAAGTTTTTTTTTATTTTTACTTTATTTTGTATGTATTAATTTTTACTGGGTATGTCTACCAGGTAACTATCAGTTAACTATAAATAACACAAGTAGATTGATCATGATCGTCACGTGGTAAACCCAGGAATGCAAATTGTGCATGCGTAATGAATTGTATATATTATATATATAATGATCAATCTACTTGAGTTATTTATAGTGTGTATATCGTTATGTCCCCTATTTTTGAGGTGTACTTTCGATTGCACATCACGAAATTGTATTACCGAATATACTGAAATTATGAATTTTTTTTAAGTAATGTAATATACCAGTCGTGATATTTTAATCAATATAAACTAAAAATTGTAAAAAATACGGTATTTAAGAACTTTTCTTTTTTTCGTCATTCGTGGTTTACAGTCTCTTTAAACATTTAAATGCATTCATATTTCGTTATATCAATTTAAAATAAACGTATTCAGTTGCTGGAATGTTTTCAAGTGAGAGTACGTCCATTAGATAGAGTAAATTTGATCGGATCTAGACGTGTAAGACGCCGATGTGGTCTGAAACTCGTCCCATCTGTAATACTTATTACTTAAAATAAACACGAAGAAGATATTTCTTAAAGCAGAAACTCGGTGTTAAAATGGTGTAGTTTGTGTTATGTTCAATCTTTAAGATAAAAGGACCAATATATATTCGATTACGTGACTTCTCAGATGTTCCGGTCACAAAGTTGTAGATTACACTGTCAATAAATAAGACTCGATAAGAATACTTATCAAAACCATACATATTTTTTTTAGATAGTCACAATTATTAAAATTACATGTGCCGTAAATAATCGTTTAACATCGCACCAAAATTAATATTGAAAGACAATAATAGTTCGAATAGATTGATCAAGGATTTGCCAAAAAGTGTTAAACTCTTAAACTATCTAAATGTCTTAAGGGTTTTTTTTTTCGTTGATTTAAAATCAAAGGCAGCATCACGCAATAGAATAAGTTAAAAAGATACTTATTTCACATTCCATTCATTCATATTGATAAAACAACAACTACCATGTTTTTTTCATGCTTCCGCGAAGATTTACCGGGACAACTTTTTATAATTAGGATAAAAAAGAGTTGGACAAATATAAGGTACAAGTACGTTATTTCGAGGCAAAATTGTCCCAATGTTAAATTCTTTCATATTGCCATAGAATGTTTTGACAATCATGTAATGTTTTAGACCTAAGATATTAATATAACATACCAATTGGTATCTTCTGCATTCCATAGTTGCTGCTATTGATAAAATCATATATTTTGTTATGACGGCGGGTATCTCATGATTCGAACGTATTTAGGATTTTACTGAGCATTTCAAAGGCGAACCATTGTAAATGATAAGATTGCAGTCGATGGTAATACAGCACCACAACGTAATTACAAGCATAATATCATATCCTTATAACCTGAAATCCTACAGCCTTCGGAATCATGCATTACTCACCGGAGACGTATTTCTTCGAGTTCAAACGGCGAACGTTGGATACGCCGCATTCCAATTGTAGCCCATTTACAAATCCATTAACTGTGTCCTCGTTCATATCGCAAAGATAGATTTCTGAAAGTTTAGAATCTTGAACCTCGCGGAAGAAATTCCTGATGGCAGCGACAATCACGTGTGTAGCGCTCACAACTGGATAGCTAAAATTTGAAAACATACAATTGTAGTAAATGGAAAATGTGCGAGTAACTCATGTTTTGCTTAAATGTTTGTTTAGTTTTACATTTCTTTCGATGTGACGCATATAAAATTTGAGCTGCAGTGTCAGCTTTCAAATAAACGCAAGAACATTAACATACCCGAATGCTCCACAACTTATCGCAGGCATGGCTACAGAATTGTATCCTTTCTTGGAAATTTCCTTTAATACTTTGAAAACTCCCTCCGCAAGTTTGGTATCCTCGTCGTGCAAACCGTCCTTCCATGCTGGACAGGCAATGTGAAAAATATTTTTTGCATTTAAATTTCCTGCTTTAGACATAAAAACTGCCGCTTCGTCAAGCTTTTTATGTACTTTTATAAACTGCTCGCAATCTTTGGCAATAGTATCTCCACCTGTAAATATAGACAAAGGGATTTATAGACAACGTATTCATACATAGGATTGCCATATCACATTTTTGTTTAAAATAACATAAATAAAATATACATAGAAACGCTGAAATCATCTTAAATACAATAATTAAATATATTTGAATAAAAAAGTCTTTTGTTTGTTCTGAAATTTGATTATCAAATTAAAGTATATAATTAGATAATACTGTTCCAATTACTTGTAATACCTTTATTTTGTAAGATCTTTCCAAGTCTTCCTTTGAGATTAAGGGAACTATCGGTAGAATTAACGATCGCATCCGCTTTCAAAGCAGTCAAGTCTCCACAAATAACGTATACATTGCGTTTCCCATGTACTGTGCAAGACGCAACCAATGAACATTCATGCGGAAGAATCGGAATGTTTGCAGACATGTCATTTACTCCGTCGTCGCCCTCACTACCTACCTCGTCACTCAATTTGATTAGCACAGTATACGCACTTTCAACTTCCATTGTTAAATCTCGACCTTCATCGGAATGCATGAATTCAAAAATACCAGGTGTGCTAATACAGTGTTGTGTTTTCTGTACCTTGTTTACTAAGGACTTAATCTCCTGCTGAACAGTATCGACACCAACCCTATTGCCAGTTATTACAATGGTACGCGTACTCAAGCATGCATCAAGTACCACGTTGTTTGTTTTTGCAAGCTTTTGCATAGACTGAAAATAATGTTTTATTAACAGTTCAGTTATGATCTGTGAAAATGTAAGGGTTTCAGAATATGTTGCATTTTCTACTAAGAATGCGTTCACTTTTTGCAACACCCCAGTGTAAATATCATCAGTACAGACACATTTAAGGACATCGAAAGCCGTGTCGTCTATTTCCAACCTTTCTGTGTTTTCTTGTAATAAAATGGTTTTCATTTTTTTCCATTCATTGCTCTGAACTAATGCACTACTTTCTGGTGCTAGCGAAATAATGCCTGTTTTCACAGATGTTCGAACAATATCCACGGCACGACGGAGCATTTCTTCAGTTTTGCTCATCACACATAACTTGTCATTGATTGTTTCCCAAACTGCTAAAATGTTTTTATGCTTGAGCTTGTCTGCGATGTACTCTTTGACATTGTCTTTCAAATATATTGCCCCTGTTTCAAATGGAATGCTGGATTCAGTAGACAGAAATGTATCTTTAATTTCATAAATTTCTAGCTGACTGGTGGTGACCATTTTATTGACCCCTTCAATTTCTATTGAATTACTCTCTACATTTATAGTGACTTTAATGCCTTCGTATTTATCTTCAATTTCTCTAGCTATGTTGTCTGCGAATAACATTTGTGTTTCAAGTGGTTTCATCGTATTAATTTTTACTTTTGTATATGCCATTTGCTTCTCATATGATTCCCTTTCATCTTGAACGATACGTTCGACATCCCTCTTTAAAGCTGACACAATTTCGCCCCGCCCAACAATATATATTTTATTGTCTTCTCTTTGTACATTAATCGCTTCATTATCACTTAGTTGTGCTAAAACTGTCTCAAATATCTCTGGTAAAACAGAAACATATTTAACATCAAGTGATCTTATGAAATCCTCAAAACAGTCTTTGACATTTGTTGTCCAGTTCTTTGCCAGATTAACACAGTTTTTGACATCTTGAGTTAGTGTCGAACTTAGTTCAATATCTTCAACATCTTCGTGTAAAGGCCAGGTCACTGTTGCATGGTTTGCAGCTAGTTGCTTCTCCAGTGCATCTTTAGTGGTTACTGAACGGCTGAGAAACATTAATTTGTGTTTATTTGTTTTCACGATGAATGGTTCTGGTTTTATAAACCGGCGCTCAACGTTATCACCTTCTGCCCTTCCGATGCATTTAAAGTATCTTTTTACATCAAGCTTATGTCCTTCAATCATCTGGTCTCTTGAAAGTATCTTATCCACAACTAAAGGTATAAAGCAAATAAGAAATATTGTTCAAATGTTGAAAATTATAATTTCTTGCAAATGTTATACGTAATATTAAAGAAAACAACGTTTTCCACGTTGTGCAATTTTATCGATTACAATCATGCATCATAATTGAATATAATTTAAATAAAATAACTATATAATGTAACATTGTGTGAACAGTATCAATAGGTGGAGTGCATTGTGTATTGACGTGACCTTTAGTTTTAAGAACCGTGTCTGCGAGATAAAAATGTCAATCAATAAATCGGTAAACACTAATCTGAAATATGCTTTAACATATCTTTACAGTTGAATTGAAGATAGTTGTTCGCACGGTGTCAACATTAATATAAAAGCGTTAAACACTCTTATCATGCGTCCGTATAAAAACATTAACCGTTGTATGTTACATACCTTCATAATCAACAAAGTACACTAGACAGAAGTTGTTGTTCATAAACATGTCAACATGGTCAACAGAACCTCCGTTGCTTCTTCTTACATTCTCGAAATATAGACTGACCATATCTTCAGTCACTGTGTCGCTGATGTTTGACACCAGAACACAGTTGGAAACGGGCACAAGACTAAACCGCAATATAGAACCTTCTAATGGCTTCGCTTTGCACGCCATTTCCAACTTCGGCAAGTCTAAAAATCAACAACAGTTTTTGCTTGAGAAATGTTGACATTAATAAAGGTTGAACATAAGCATTGATGCATTTTAACAAATAAGCATTCTTATAAGTGCATAGCATCTCACCTATGTTGCCAACAACTGTAACCAAGGCAGTGTCGTCGTGATCAACGTGATAGTTCATAGTGCCTGGTGCCAGGGAAAGCCCCGCTTTAGCTTCCAAGTATAGATCTAGGACACTGAATGTAATCTTTGGGTTAAGTCCTTGGATAAGCAGCTTGTTCGGATAGCAGGGCCGAGGTGTATGCATCGACACAGCCAAGTCATGGCCGTCAACTGTGTGTTGTCTATCAACAACAGCTTTCGCCACTAAACAAATCAATACGCATTGCATTTCAACAACAGTGACATCATTATTCTCATAACAAGATGCTATTGATAGTAACTGCAGCAAAAAGAATAATTACAATAACATAAGGATATTAATTGAATGTTGAATGATGATAAAGAAAAACTATTTGCTGATTGATAGTTCTTAATTATACGTCATTATAACAATTCAATAAAAACTTTGCGTGTGTTACCTGACAAACTATATATCTGGGTAAAGGTAAATTTTGGTAAACCAAATGATTGATGCCAAAACCAATGCGCAACAATGAAGAAATTGACGCAACAAAATATTATAGTTATAGCATGTGAACATATGAAGTAATTTATACATTACGTTATAAGCATAAACATAATAAGAAATACTTTTCGAGATCATAACTTTACTTTTAACGGTAGTGTATATTTTCTACCGATAACCGAGTAAAATACAAAATTAGAAACAATTCTTTATGAAAAGTAAATACCACGAAGAGAAGGAATATATATAAAGTGATTGTTCGAACCAATAGAACACTGGCTTTGCACTTGTTATTCCTGATATCACAACCTATTGCACTTAACAGTAAATGTGGGCATATATCTAATGTAAACATTTTTCAAAGTTTCATCATAAGTTGTCGCATTTAAACAGCAACATTCCCAAACAGTTACTATGTGAAATACCATTTGGATGTCAATAAATTCACGTTTACATATTGACAAAAGTAATCCTAAGAAAAGAACGCACAATAAGCATTTGGTTTAATTAAGAAATAATATTTTTCTATCATGGTTTGTTGTCGAATAACCCACAGTAAGGAGTATAGATGCGTAGGGATTAAATCACGATTGCGAAGCACGAGTGATTTGATAACACGCATCTATACTCCTTACTCTGGGTTATTTGACTATATATATATATGCATAAGAGGATGATGCACGCCAAACGGCATTGTATACCATCTGTTAATGACGGAGTTATGGCCCTTTGTATCTTGAAAAAATGCTTTTTACTATAGGCACTGTTGTGTCCGGAGCCATATCTTGGAAATGCTTTGGCGGATTTCATTGAAACTTGGTATGATTATATATATATATGGATAAGAGGATGATGCACGCCAAATGGCATTGTACACCATCACTTAATAATAGAGTTATGGCCCTTTGTTTATTGAAAAAATGTTTTTTACTATAGGCAATTTTGTGTTCGGATCCAAATCTTGCAAGTGCTTTGGCGGATGTCATTGAAACTTTATATGAGTATATATATGCATAAGAGGATGATGCACACCAAATGGCATTGTACACCATCTGTTAATAACGGAGTTATGGCCCTTTGTATCTTAAAAAAAAGGTTTTTACTATAGGCACTTTTGTGTCCGGAGCCATATCTTGGAAGTGCTTTGACGGATTTCATTGAAATTTGGTATGAGTTTATATATGCATAAGAGAAAGATGCACGCCAAATGGCAGTGTACGCCATTTCTTAATATTATAGTTATGGTCCTTTGTATCTTGAAAAAATGCTTTTTACTATAGGCACTTTTGTGTTCGGAGCCATATCTTGCAAATGTTTTGGCGGATTTCATTGAAACTTGGTATGAGTATATATATGCATAAAAGAATGATGCACACCAAATGCGATTGTACACCATCTGTTAATAACGGAGTAATGGCCCTTTGTATCTTGAAAAAATGCTTTTTACTATAGGCACTTTTGTGTCCGGAGCCATATCTTGGAAGTGCTTTGACGGATTTCATTGAAACTTTGTATGAGTATATATATGCATAAGAGGATGATGCACGCCAAATGGCAGTGTACGCCATCTGTTAATAACGGAGTTATGACCCTTTTTGTCTTGAAAAAATGCTTTTTACTTCAGGCACTTTTGTGTCCAGAGCCATATCTTGCATTTCATTGAAACTTGGTATGAGTATACTTGGTGTGAGTGTATATAGAGATAAGCGAAAACCCATCACAGGTACAAATGAGTTAAAAAAATAAACAAAAGGCACAACCCTTCACTTATACATTTTCTTTTAGTTTTACTCCCATCCTTAAACAAATTTTATTAGGCGGGGGATATCAATTCATTTGCTTGTTATATTTCTTTTAGAGCGGGTTTTAGCACGTGCTTTTTACTGCAATATTTTCTTTATTTATTCGGAACTATTTTCGAATCCTTAAGCTCCGCCCATAATTATTGCAGAATGACCCACACTTGATTTCCTTCTCTGTCTATAGAAAACAAATCGCGTGTAGTGTTAGAATTTTATCTAAACATGTTCTGAAATAAAACATTTTATGCAAATCCAACCGTATTTTATAGAATGTTTGCATAAACATGTTTGTGGAAAAGCATACTTTTCATAGCAAGATCAAATTCAGTGGTTGTTAAACCTGTTCGAAAACGCTTGAATCTGCAATTTATCTATGCACACTATTTGAAACGTAAAATGAATGGAAAAGACAATTATGTGATGGATGGTTCCGTATTAAATATACACACGGGTGATCTTAAGTTATCTTAAAATGTACTGGAATCCCACATGGTTGTCTCAGCCAGTTTGTAAATGCATTTGCAGATTAAATTCGATTTATAAACAATCTATCAACCGTTACTACATTCTACCTAGCGTATAAATCATGAGTAGTTATGCCACATTTCTAGTCATTAAGCCTGAAAAATGTTTCCGAAAGATCTACGCATCTCTCTATTGACACTTCTTTTATTCCATGCTCTTTTAATCTGCAAAATCTGAAAGGTAACCTCTTCTTTCAAGGAAATTTTGTCAAGTTTCAGCTTCTGATACAATTCTCCCACATTACTTTGTAATTATTCTCTCAGATCACTTTATAATTATATAATAATAACACACAATGTTAGCTATTAAAAATATACATATACGAACCGGCCGCGTCTTTGAACTGTATGTAAATAATATCGTCATCTTCATCATCAGTGAATCGTTTTTCAATGTCGCCCCCACCTGCCTTCTTCTTATTCTCAAAATACCACTGCACTGAGCCTCTGCTGGGCAACTTGTTAACTCCTCTAACTTTAACAGTCGTTGATCTAGGTGATTCCAATTGCTTTTCACCTGCTTCGTCATTCACCTCATTTTTTTCTGTCAAATGAGTACGTTCTTTTGCCTTTGAAGATCTGCTTGGAATAAATCGCTGGACTTGAACGACTTTACCCATGAGGCGATGACCCTTTTCTGCAACTCTTTTGGCCACTGTTGAACATTAGAAAAAAAACAATGCCTTAATGTACGGATATAATAAATTATTTTTTGATAAAGTGTGCACAATAGGGTCCATTTAAGTTAATCTTGATCGGTATTTCTTACATATTCCCACACACGTTAGTTTTGTTTTTCCGTTTGGTTAAAAAAAATTGTATTTATTTAAATTTCGAATATTTAAACCCAATAATTAATAACCTAAACTATAATATAACGACAATATGAAGGAACTGGGATTTTGAAATCAGCTTTTCTAGTATACTATAATGTAACTTATTTTCACTTTGGCAAAGCATTTTTATAAAAAGCACACGCCAACAACATGTGTCTGCGTTTGACATGGTTTATAAAGAAATAATTAGAAATACGAAGCTGAAATTTTGCCATCTTTTTAAGAAGTATGCTGATTTATGACAGTGTTGTAATTACAGACTTGCATGACATATATTTGTTTTTGATATTCCAATTTTAAGACGAACATCTCTTTTATGGACTTATTCTGCTAAAGAAATTCACACATTTCAGGATGATAATTACATTTGAGGTTAGATTCTGTGTGACCACCGCCCCTAGACTACAATACATGCAAAGCAATTACGGAAAGATTCCTTTAAACACGACCAGTATTTCGTCATAATCAAATTTGATTATGGATGGAAGAGGAAAACCATTGACCGGTTGTTCCTTTATACTCTATATGCAACAAGTGTTGTTTGCACCAACATGCTTAAAAAAGTACGACTCCACTCGCCCAGTATTATAAAATTGCGATTTATGATCGTTCGCGTTGAGAAAAAGAACAATTCAACAAAACAATAGACGCGATTAAAATGTTTACGCGCATACTAGGCAATTTATCATTTTGATATTGGATCAATTATTTACTTAACGAATAATAGCATGTGATATAAACATAAGAATGTGTGAACAAATCAATTAGGACCCGAATTGTAAAAATAAATCACACAACGCACACACAAGTAAACAAAACACTATCGCTGTATGCCAATCATTCATCATGCTTTAAAGCAGTCCACGTTTTACCATACATATTGCATCTTTAAGTTTATGTTTTTAAAGGATTCGACATTTTAAAAATCGTGAAATTCAGTTAAAGGGGGCGGTACTACGCTATTCCGATCAGATAACTGCTTTGCGTGTTAGTTACCTTTAACCTGCAATAACATGCCTATTTGAACAATACAATATAAGTAACACATGCTTTGAAATAATACATTTATGATACTTGTATTTGCAAAATACTACCGGTATGTCATATACTACTTCAACCATCGTAACGCATTGTATTTGGGATCTTATTTATGTTATATTACATTTCCGAACTTATTACGACGCCATATGGTTTTATAATTAAAATTGTCTTTGTGTTAATGTATCGTTATGCTTAATAAAATCAATCGTATACATTACATGTATATACAGTTTAGCGACACCGATGCATTAAGTCCCTATATTTCTAGCACAGCAGTAAGAGGTAATTTTGTACGCACTTTGGCGTCGTATGTATACCGCCAACATACACGAAAATATATGGCGCTGAAGAAAATCTCGCGCAATTAAATATATCTTTAAAAGAATGAGATAATAAGACAATTAATAGATCACAAGTTAAGATAGTGTTTCATTTAATTTGAGATCAGTTATACAAAACTATTGTCGCTCACGGTTCTTCCACATCCTAAAATAAGCATGTAGGTATTTAAAATAGTATCTCACACTGCATCTACAAATATACATTATTTGAATGACAGACACACCGATTTAAATTTTCTTTTTTGTTTAAACGGAGATTTTTTTTTTAGACAATTCATCAACATACGAGTCTTAATACAGCGTATTCCAATCGTTCACCATATAATTGTTGGTAATGTATATTTATCCTGCCGAGGATTCTTTAATCGGGCCCTACGGAATAACATGCTTAATATAAAACATGAACTATCAGTATAAATTACATGAATACTGTTTGTTTCGCGCATTTAAATGCCGTCTGACCGCTATTTAAAACATGCCGTTTTCGAGGGCTTATTACGAAGTATAATGCCAGGAAAAAGCATGCATATTTTGCCGAAGTGTACGTTCAGTAATTGTGTCCAATATAATTTTTTGCCGGCGTTTCATGAATTCAAGTTCTGCGATCATACTAAAGAAAATAAATTATCATCACATTTGTAAATGATTACTTCATACGATCATGACTCAATACTTTATATTGTTAGTTTACGAACATATGTTGTTATATGATTTCTATGATAGTAGCGATAGCCACATATTGTTATTTCTATTCCATATGTCTAACGTATATGTTTTACTTACCATTTTCATCTTCATATGTGATATAAAACGCATTTTCAATCGTTCGAAACTCAATGTTGGTAATCGGTCCACCTCCTATCTTTTCATTTTCAAAGTACATTTCTAAATCAGCTCTACATTCTTGACTTATTATCTCCTTCGGACCTTGAACGATGATTGTGCTTTGTTTCTTAGGAACATAGATTTGTACAGACACTTCCTTTTCCCTGATTTTTATTGGACGATTATTTAGCACTGTTTGCACATCTGAAATATACGTAAATAAACATAAATACTATTTGACAACAAGATTTGACAAAGGATGAAATGTTTTATGCGAGCTATATAAACTAGAACACCAAAACAAATGGAATAAGATGTCATACATATATCTTAGCTTTGAAGTGTTTGTTTTTAAATTTATTTGTGGTAAAAACAAACCTTATGGCGACATTTCTTTCTTATCTTTGTAAGTTAACAACAAATCTATATAAGTGTGATGATGACTTGAGGATAAATACAAACAATACATGATTTTACCGTTTGGTGATTCAAACTTTATCACGGCATTTCTTTCTTTTACATCAAAGTCGATTTCTATTATCTCACAGTTTCTCAACTTTTTGGATGTAAAACACATCTCGAGCAAATCTTTATCCACGTCAGCCGGAATGTCTTCAACCAGAATGTCGGATTGTGTTCCGTTGAATACAGGTCCTGTGAAAAATTCGTGGTCGTCGTTTGATAATTGGCGCTGAGCTTTACTGGGTCCGTATCTCTGAAGATCAACATTGTTTCCCATTATTTTAAGAGGACCTTTCGATAATACTGTGTCAACGTCTGCAAATAAAATCAAACGTATGGGTTTTCTGAAAAAACTATTTCTTAACAATTTACAGCATTATGACGTTAATAATTCTTTTTAACATTAACAATTAATATTAAATGCATGTTTATACACAAATTAGATCAGTCAATTTACTTTCACGTTAAAAACTAAGAAGATTGCAAAATTAAAAAAGTTGGTTTCTATATTATATGTTATCATATTTGTCTGGAAAAGGTGTGATTGTCGGCATGCGGCAAAAGTCCTGCTTCCCGTTCAAGTTTAATTATTCATATTCTGAAATATTAACTAAACTACTAGTATGGTAAGCTGCTACGCCATGCGTTTTGTTAACCGAAGAAAGTGTGTTTTTTTTTTCGATTTAATGGAGATTTCGATAATTATGGTGACTTCGATTTTACCGCACATTTCGCAAAAGGAAATAAACAAAAAAACTAAACTGAATGCAAAACACAATTCGCAAAAAGCCATTCGCAAGTCACAAAACGAAATACGCTAACAGTACTACGAAAATCACAAAAGAAAATTCGCAAAAAGCAATTCGAACAAAAAAAAACTAATAATCAATGCCTTAATGTTACATCTGGAATGCATAATGGAAATTGAAAGGTGCATTGCTACATCATTTCATTACATAAACCTGCATTTTGAATTTTTTTTTTTTTACAGAAGTCAAAGCGCAAATCACACAAATAAATACATACAACTAACAAGGTGCACCGGCTTTCTACACTAAACATGCAAATTGTTATACAATGTACCGGCGTTCTACAAAACAGCGTTTTAAAAATGGTTGTTTGCACTGGTTTCAACGAACAAAACTTAACTTGAAAAAGAAGATTATACCATCAGAACCTTACTATAATATATTCATAGAGAACCAAGAGGTTTATGTCATTCCTATTGATATATACGAGATTGGATTGTATTTATATTTTATTAAATTATAATATCTAAAAGGTATGCCTCACATATCACTTTTAAACACATATACGCCTTTTCGTTAATAAGATGTTGATTAATACGTTTACCGGTCTGAGAACGGAAAGAGATCACAGCCGACATCGCGTCTGTATTGTGGCAAACCTCAACTACTTCGATCTCAGGGAATTTGCGTTTGTTTTCAAAATACATTCGGATATCTTCTTCCTCAATGGATTCAGGTAACCCAGTCACACGAATACGTGGCATGTCTTCAGTTGCTTCGTCGACCAATTTATTAACAGCGGCTGTGAACTGCTCGATAACAACGTTCACTCCCTTCATTTGAATAGTACCTTTTTGTAGGAGACTTAGTGCATCTAATAAATGAAAGAAAAAAAGAAAGACTTACAAATTGCCCATGATGAGGCTTTATTAATGTCATACTGCCATAATTGCAAACTTAAACCTGAAATACTTATGGCGAGTACTATTTTGTAGAATAATTATGTATACAGATTGCTTGATGTGTATTTTTTGTTTTGTCTATATTGTTTTTACCTTTAGGATTCCCCATTTCTACTACAGCAGAGTTTGTATCGCTGTCTATATCAACACATGCAACTGACAAAGAACCTGTCTTTTTGTTTTCAAGAAACATTTGTATGTGTTCTTCGTCCACGCCTTTTGGTAAATTTAAAAGTTTAACTTTTGTTTGTTTTTGTTTTGAACTTCGGTTCGCTTCAACGGAATCGACATCTAACTGGTCATCGATATCTTTATGCTCTCCATAACCTATAAATCATGCAAGTAGTTGCCATTGGTTAAAAAATCTAAATGAGTTATAATTATGTAATAATATCATTATTTAATTTGCAATACTTGTACACAACACACGTTATTGTTTTAAGATAATGCATTCTATTCTGGGTTATTTGCTATGTTTCGTTTTCTGATTGAATTGCTTAAAACCCATGAAAAACTAATAACTGTTAATTGTTTCAATTTGATAAAACAGCGAGGAAGCAAATACACACGATTTAAAAAGGTTTATATTTTCCAAATGCTACTATGTAAACAATCTTGTCGACCCTTGATCGCTGTATAATAGTAAAAGATAGTTTAGTTGAAGACCAAAAAACATATCAAATATTATACGACTAGCCCTTGTTCTTGTTAATATCCTTCACATATATGTTAAAGATAAGTTTTCAAAGATAAGTTATTGCATGAAACATATCAAATATCAAAGCTGTCACTATCTTTGTCCTATAAAGTATTAATTTATTGTACCCTAAGGCAGGCGAGTTGTTAGCCCTGGGTTATAACTTGAAAAAAAAACATATATGAGTACAATTACCAATGTTATACAGAATATATTAAACGTATGAGATATGTTGTTTCAGAGAAGAATTGTAAAAATGTCATTAGCTTAAAAGTCTTTATTAAACATTGAAATCGATGTGCGGGTATGTTTTATCCAATTCATGATTTTAGCAAAGATAGTACATGATCACTATTGTTTACGTACACACCCCTCCAAAAACAAACTAAAATATTGTGGCTTCGGAGAATTTGTTTAGCTGTATAATTTTCTATAAATAATGTTAACATCCGGGCCGTAGTAAGTTTCGACGCTAGGTCATGATTTTAACAAACGTTGTAGAATACCTATTACGAATGGGGAGGACGAGGTATTGACGTTTTCATAACATAATCTATATATAACTAAGGTGTCTTATATATATATTCAGCGGACGGGAACAATTTTGAATTAAAACAAGATTCACCCAGGGGTCCGGACTAAGAATTTCGTAAATTCTGCCGAGATATTTAAGAAGAAATGTTGTTTGAATGAAATATTTACCGACCTTGCACTACAGACAAATGGTTATCTTAAACACATTAAGATTGCAAAATCTATATTACTAAATTAATATTGTAACGATTTATACATGTATTCAATTCAAACAAAGAGGTATCTCACCGAATAAAAATATTCCATCGATCATAACACTTTAAAAAGATCAAAATATGTGAAAACATACCTGGTTTAAATGGGTCTTGTGGTTTAAGATCATAATTTGCTGACTGTTTGCACGGTTCCTCATATCCCAGATGTGGCTGTGTTTGTTGGTATGCCAAAGGAAAAGATCCATAACTATGTTGAAGTCTGATAGGTGGTCTGGGATCAACTGTTTGAAATGGTTGACGGGGCCGTTCTTCTGTGTATATATAACTTTGTCGCACAGACTGTTGTCCTTGATTCATCCGCATTCGAGGTTGACCAATGTAAGTTTGTTGCTGCCCCATCTGTCCGTGCGCTTGTTTCTGTTGTGCCCAATTCGCCGCGTCATAGTATTGTTGATGCATCTGTCCTTGAGTGATGTTGTCTCGTCCATCTTTTATTGTTTGCCCATACCAATTACCACTTGGACTATAAGGGGTTGAAGAAGGAAACATATATTCATGCCCACGACTTTGACCATGGTTAATAACCATATGTTCTGGTCCTTGGCGGCCCAAATGATTATACGGACTATGATACTCGTAACCTTGATCAGGATGACCACTACCATACTGCATTTGTTCTTGATTCCTTATACGGTGCAAATTATCAAACTGTGTTTGTTGAAACCCTCTTTCAACAGAAGCAGGAGATAAGAGCAAATCGGCCTGACTCATCTGACCTCCCTGCCATTGACCTTGTTGCACATCACCTCGACCGATCTGGCTATATTTTTGTGCGATCGGTTGCCGATGTTTACTTTGTTCATCCATTTTAGCGCCATGTTCCTGTTCTATGAATGTTTGTTGGAATGTACGACTAAGCTCATGTTCGTAACCTATCTGAACACCATCTAAACGCGATGGATCACGATATGGAACTGTTTGGCCTCGCGTCGGATCCTTATTTATCAGTGACTGGCCCATCATCATATGCACATTGTTATGGTCAGTGTGGTCATTTTCTGAAGAATTTAGCTGATTGCGCACACTATATTGTGGATTCATTTGTTCCTTCCAATATTCATTCGGTTGACGATTTGAACTTAAATCCAGTTGAAGTTGTTCGATATTTTCAGTAGATCGACTTATCGGACCATGTTCATGACTTGTCTTTATACAATCTATATCATCCAGGTATTGACCCGTTCGAGGATGAAAAGATGTCACTTGTTGAGCACTTTGCCCATGACCAAGTCTTACCATGTCTTGGTTTTGATAAATTTGTTTAAAGTATTGGTCATTCTCGCTCTGGTCACTACTTTCATACTCGGAATCCACTTGTAAAATATCTGAATTAATGTTTTCATCTGCGCTATATGGCCGAGGACGTTTCTGTGACTGTTTCATTTCATTTTTATTTTTATCGGGGCTTATCGGCGGTTCATTTTGATGTTCTGTAGGATAAAACGATTCCGTCTTTTCGAGGTCATTTGTAGAGGCCATATGATTTTTACCATCCAAAATTGGTGAGGGTTCACCTGTGTTAATATCTTGACCAAGTCGAGCATCACTGTTTCTAACGTTCTCAGGACTAAATTCGTCATCTTGTTGCAGATGATAGTGTTTTGTTTTAGTCTGTAATACCATATAAATTAATAATTTTATATTGCTTGGTTTATTTATCTTAATTCACTGAATTTAGACTAGTCAGAGCCGCCGCCGTATGCGAATGGTGTCGACACAGTTTGAATTAATAGATATTAGTCTTAATACAAAACTAAAACAACTATAGTAGTAATAAAACATTACAAATTAAATCTGTATCGTTCATGAGTTGAGCTTTGCAGGGTCAAAACAACATTAATTCTTACAGTTTGGTCTCTATTTCACGGTCTGTTTTGATTCAATATTCTAAAATCTAAACCGATTCAACATTGCTTCATAATGTTATTAACAACAGTTATGTCTTGAACACAAACGAGATTGATATAATCTAAGATTTAGGCAAACGCAAGAATAGAGATGGACGAGATATGATCAGAAAGTGGTCCATGTGTTAAGGTTTTCAAATGAGAACAAACATAAGCATAAGTTAAAAGCCCATATATACTCTCAATAATCCATACGAGTTTCTATATTACTTGCAAATAAATAATAACAAATTAAATACCCATATTCATATTTGCGAGAAAATGCATTGACCCCATTCCAAAACCGATACATGAGTATGGAAATAAGTTCAAACGTATAGTAAACAGTAACATGTTTTGTTCACTGCACGACCGACGAACCCCCGACCGTTGAAAAGCACTGAATGCTTTTGATTTTTAACAGGTCTTTAAAAGACAGTTGTACGTTTGCGACATGTTTTTTGCACAGGCCAGCGACCGGGAGATCACGGGTTCGATCCCCACTGTGGGAGCGTTTGTTAAATCTCCGCTTTAGACACCTGTACTGGTTCTAGTCCCCGGAAACGGACTCGAGAGAGTTTCAAATAAGCCCAAGGCTTTCGATGCAATCGAGATATAATAACTAGGTTTAAACTAAATGAATATTGTTATTTTCTCTGACTGCAATTGGTTATCATGTATCGCTATTATATGGTTGTATAACGGTCTACGACGTATATGATATATACGTCTTTCAAGATAATTCCCACGTAGAAAAACAACTAAGGGGTGTTTGTTTGATTATTTACATCGTTGGTTTTTACAAGATTTATATAATAATGCATCTGACCGATAGTAAAGTACGTGGTAACTAAGACGTTTGTAGCACCGAGTAACATGTTCGGAGCTGTGCACGACTCCATATATGGCAGAAAGTTAGTAGCATTTCATCGGTTGAAGATATGGTCAATAGGATAGAAGTAAATAATGCATTAAGTTTATCTAAAGTTGAGTACATTATCACTCAATGTGCACTATTGCGCAACACTTCACTATCTGTAGGATCATTTTACATTTAAGCATACACGTTTGAGTACCAATACGTAGAAGCAGACGATTTACTTTTTAATAAAGAAAGTGGAAATGGCTTATTAGTTGTGAATGTGTGATAACAATTTCACTTAAAACGTTTCAGAACAGATTTGGTTTGATTGGTTTTATTGTCATATAATTAAGTGTCCACTAGCCAAGGACAACCCATAAAGGCAATATGAAATAATTTAATAAATTGGTTGTAACTATGTTATATTTTCTCCATTAGAAGATTATACGAATATAGTCTGGGGATATTGATATTGATATGGAAAGCTTTCGTTATGTTTATGTCTGATTAATATGTCTTTTTGTTTCGCATAAAGCGCATACATATGCATGTCATTCTAAGAATACTGATGAAAGCGTAAATGTTTAGGTAATTAAAACGATGTTAGAATGCACACCAAGGAGGGTCACACTTAAAGAATGCGTACCACATTAGCACATGAAGCTAATAGTGGTCACTAAATTTCCTCAAACGCAATATATCATCGACAATCAATACAGAAATGTGATCACCTCATACTCGTTTTTACGTTTATTTTATTCATCAAGTATCGCCTAGTTCATACGGAATAAAACGCCAGTCAATTGTTCCAAGAGTTTGTATCAGTCGAGTGGCTTGTGTGATGACGTGTCACACGAGAGGCCGAGCCTCGAGTGTGGTACGAAATAGTGCAAGCCACGGGACTGATACACACTATTGGAACAATTGACTAGCGTAATATTTCTTTTATAATATATAACAACTAAAGAAAACAGTTATAACTTGTATATTTTTGCTTTAACAAAACTGACAAAACATCGACTAAAATGTGACGTCATTAAATGTGACGTCATTAAAATGTGACGTCATTAAATGGATCGAAGAACGTAGTCCGGCTAGTATGGTAATGCGGAATCGGAAACAGCGAGTAGCCTAACTCGGGATTTATTTCAACGATTGATACAACCTCTATTTTGCAAAAAGCATTAAACAGGTATATAATAAATTTGAATTATTAGTAAGAGTACAATTCATACATGTTTTGAGGATTTCATACAACAAATAGTGTTCAGGATCCACATTTTGAAAGACCGTTTTGAAACGTGACCATAAAAATTGATTTTCACCATAATACATCTGAACATGTTAACAAAAACAAATCGACTTGGCAACCAACAAAAACATATAGAGTAACTCCTATATAACACCGACCGAATAGTTTACGGATAATTTCATTATGAACAGTGGTTTAGAATAGTTGTCTTAATATATTTGTATTATAATGCTTTACCACAATCCCATAAGTACTAAGTAACCGATATTTATAATTAACACATACAAACCTGAACAGTTTGTGTACTCCAGCTTGAAGGCAACTCACTTTCTGTTGATGTTTGAAATTGTACTGTAGCGTCTTCTTCGTCGATGTTTAACAATAGCGTAGTATCCTGTAGCTGCTTCACACCTGGATTTATACCAAGAAGTATTTATGTTTAAGACAGGAAGCATGCAAAGTCGAACATTTATTACTATGCTTTACAGTCTTGAAAAGGCACAGGAAATATACCAAAGATTACTTTACAGTTTTAGCCATAAATATTGTAAGACTATTTTTTACCATGAATTGTTTTGAAAACAACAGTTTTCTTCAAACCGTCGCTTACAAACATATTTGGAAGAAGTTGCATTTTTGATTACTGTTATAGGAAACCTAAAAAGAAACGTGTTCAAAAAGCCTGGCTCAATGAAAATTTTTGTATATGTTCATATCTAAACGAAACAACTTTGAATAGGGATACATCATCACATTGATATTGTTATAACGTATGGCGTGTCCGAACTTATGTAAAACCACGTTCTTGTCAATACAGTAAAAGATTGTTTAAGATTGTAAAATCCATTACAAGCGCAACACAAAACCTCACGTAATGCAATTTATATCATTTCACTAAATTTTTTTAACACTTTATAAATAAAAATCAACACTTGCTAAAAAGCAAACACTAGCATGAAAAACTGATATCTGATTTAGTTTTAATTGAAATAAACACGGCGGTTTCCGTTGGTATATTTAACAAATTAGAACTGCAAATACAACACATTTTTCTGACAACAGAATGAAGATTTGACCAACAACAGCGTGAGTGAAAAACGATTTCTTCATCGTGATCGAGGCTGAGTTCGTCATTATCTTTTTACAAAACTGTTTTCCAAAAAGGTAAACAAGTCAATTACTGCTATATCATATCTGTTTTATTGCATTCAGTTACTATGTGCATTGCCCTATAAACAGTGTAATTATTACAAAACGTAACCCAGAAACAAAATCTTTGACTTTCCGGCTCCAAGGCAGACACAACAACATGTTGACATGGCGGCTTTCTTAGATTAAAAGGTGGCATAGTACTCTGTTATCCTTGCCCTAGCACATGCTCATCCTCTAGCTTTGAAATTCTACGAATTTGATTCTGTCCTGACATTATAATGGATGGGACATGATTCAACATTAACGTGTTTTTAATCTGTTTAAGACGTTGCTTTTGCTATATATTACTACTCCACGTGCGTGATTGTCACAATAGATAACTTTGCAGAAAGTTGTGAGGTTCTGAAAAGGCAAAACGGGTCCTTACTGCCGTAGCTTTTCTTAATTTGTGTAGATCTTTTTTAATAAGTATGTTTGCGTATGTTACTTTCGACACCTGCATGATATTTGTTTGCAAATATGGTGTGTTATTTGAAGAGTCTTAGATTATGGAAAGAACATGAGAAATATAGAATATTTAATTGAGAAATCGATGATATGAGAATATTCTGCCATTAACACTTTCTCTCAAATATCAGACTTTATCTTATGTCTTTGGTTATAGTAATTGGAAACATCAAATAACTGTTGATAACTACAACTATATTCATGGATATTATTGTTCATTTAGGATTGGAAGTGTTAAAGTTTACATTTTTGACACATATGTAGTACTGGATCTGTATATCAAACTTGTGGATGTATCTTGCAAACTTTGCAGCCCACTCGTTACGAGTTGCTTCACGAAACGCTATTTTCCTTCTGCAAATTCACAAAAGCAGTAGCCGAGTGGTAAAAAAAATAAATCCATGAAGAACCACGCACGAGTACAAACATTATCTGAGAAAGGAAATTTGGATGCATGTTTAATTAAAATCTTTCAAAGGGTAAAGGACATATTGAGCGAAATCGACATTTCAGGCTCACACCTTTGACGAATTACATTGACCTGGAGTCGGCATACTTGACTCGTGCGTTTTCACATTATCTTAACTTCCTTTGGGGAAAGATTCGTGGAGAGAATTTAAAGGGTAAAGGAAATAAAGAGAAGACACGGCGATCGAGACCAAATGAGTTTGCCTTGGAGAACGACATTGACCTTGAGCCGGCATGACAATCATACAATGTGCAAATCGTGTCAATGTTCTTAACATTTGAGACAAGTTTCATGAAAATCCGTCCAGTGATATAGGAGATATTGAGACTATGGCACTAGATACTCGTATGCAACGACATTGACCCAGCATAACTGACTCATGCATTCTGAAAATGCCCTAATATCCTTTTGGCCGTTCGGCGGGGGGGGGGAGGATTATACAAAATCAGCATATTACTTATACAAGTACCTAGCCGGACACATATACAGTCAAGTTACCATTACCGGATCATTACCCATAGCGGATCACTTTGATGTTCAAGATTGCATTTCGCGATTAATAGTTGACATTTTACGATGATATTTTGCACACAGCATCTTCAAGGCCTGTTCTTTAGAATGCAATGATTGAGTCGTAATCGGAGCTACTCTTTGTAAAAAATGTTGGCATGTTTTGCTGACATGTATTAACGACTTTGTTGACTCCCGTCTCGTTTCCAAATCGAGCTTGAACATTATTTGCTGCCACATGCTATAACTCTGTTGGAAAGTAAGAAGTTTACGCTTTAATTTCAAGGCAATTCAGTAGTCTTTCTGTCTGCAAAAGTCCATTCAGTTTTGACCCGTGTTTAAGATTTTGCAACACCTTAAATGAAATGAAGAATTAGGGCAATAACGGATCAAGCGTGATAATATGCG
Organism: Dreissena rostriformis; assembly: GCA_007657795.1. Taxonomy (NCBI): domain Eukaryota; kingdom Metazoa; phylum Mollusca; class Bivalvia; order Myida; family Dreissenidae; genus Dreissena; species Dreissena rostriformis. Next base: position 155,821 of record VMBQ01001103.1, on the reverse strand, counting down.
TATTGATAATATATTATATTAAAATATATGCAAATCTTGTTGATTCTTTCAATAAATGATCTCAATCTTAATGTTTTATTTATGTTACATGTTCACTTTCGATTATTAGATATGATTCAATCAATTGACATTGTTTATAAGATGCCCATATATTTTCGATCTATTTAGGATTTTTAACAGATAATTCACACAAGAACACAATGCGTAAAGTGTAGATAGAAGATCACATATAGAAAACAATTAATTACAAAATAATTAAAAATAATTAATATAATTTTTAACTGGCAATGTAACTTGGTCATTGTTAACAACACAGGTCATGTTTGCACTGTTCAAAACGCGTGCTAGATGCACTCTTGAGTGGTTTCGATCACGTGATCCGTTATGGCTACAACTGATCCGTTAATGCATGAATTCTGAGGCGAAAAAAGGTATCACAAATACATTTTGCCTGCGTTTAAAAATAAGACTATGCGCTGAAATAGTAAGCAAATGTAATATTTTATCAAACTGGCGTAAAAGAAGTCTCAAAACATTTATTGCTTTTCACCAGAACACCAGAACAACTTTATTACACTACTGATCCGGTAATGGTAACTTGACTGTTTGCAGTGGTGCGTTGTTTGAAATGTATCGCGTGCGCTTATTTGTTTTGAAAGTGACATTGTTAAACAGTCATTTTAATTATATTTGTAAAGTTCATACTTGTTTCCAGTACGTTTTAAAAACCCAATACAATGTTTTTTATTCACTTCTTATGCAACGGGTACGAGTTCTGGCTATAAATTGAATAATTCAAAACTGAACACCCATAATTATGGTGATTAAAATAAACATACGCAAGATAAATATAAAACTATATTTACAGTTTTATAATAGCTAAACGACAATATTAAGTATTTGGTTAGTCACGCGGCTCAAGGTCAAGTCACATTTGAAGGTCATATTTTCGAGCTCCATATCTCCTGTGCCATTTGCTGGATCTACATGTAATACGATTAAATATTTAGTTAATAGAGACGAATAAAAACATGTTTCAAGTTGGCTCGAGGTCAAGGTTACTTGAATGTCTCTAGCTTCTAGTTTTGAGTAAGCTAAATAGCCTTTAATAAATTACCATAGCGATGATGTGCACAAGTTAAGAGTCGGTAACAACCGTTCAATGTCAATTTGATATTTAACGGTCAATGCATCAACCTATTGTGGCAATTATATGCATGTCATTCTAAGGATACTGATGAAAGCGTAAATGTTTAGGTAATTAAAACGATGTGAGAAGGCACACCAAGGAAGGTCACACTTAAAGAATGCGTACCACATTAGATGTAATATTTGTGTAGGATAGGTCACTCAGTGTTACTATATGTATCTATGTATCATGTACTAGTTCTTATGTCCCTTGTTTTGTATGTGTGCATTTGCATTTCTTGTGAGATTCAGTCCCTTGTCCAATGTGCGTTCAGTCATTTACCGTGATGACAAACTTGTTTTGTCCAGTGAGAATAAGAGATACCACATATACACAGAAAGCAGTGGTCAATAATAAAACCCCAGTCAAATTCATTTCAAATTGCTGACCATGCTTTTTTTCCCTTTAGGCTGTCGCATGGCAAACTTGAGTTTGTTTAAATCAACTTTGATTATATTTCTTCTTCAAACCTGGAACGTTTAACATTATTTGTATTTGTATTTATTTATTTGTCTGCATTGCAAATGAGTTTCATTATTTTGGAATATTGTATTTGTGTTTGTAAGGTTGTGGCGTGTTGTAATTTGTAATTCTTTTATTTTGTTTGTACTTGTATTATATATATNGGGGGTATTAAACATTCAAAACTCTGAAGGCGTTAAAGAGTTTTTCCCAACTCCTACCCTACTACATTTGGCTACCTTACGACGAGACGACTTGAAACACGGTTGGACAAATTTCCACAACCACGTGCGGGCCACGTGCGGGTCACGTGCGGACCACTGGCGGAGCAGTGTCGGTTAAGGACCCCCCGGAAGCTCACAGAGGTTGCGGACCCCTTGAAGGCGCCATGGATTGTTTCGAGTAGCGTCTCCGAGTGGATAAGTGTTTGTTTTTCTGTGATGAAAGTTCTGCAGCGAACTTTAGAGTGTGTTGTGATTTGTTTTCTTCATTTTTCTCGTGAGAAGACCCAAAGTTCTTTATCTGTGATTGAATTTCTTCGACGAACTTGTTAACATTAAACTTGTATTATTTTCCTCATTTTCTTCGCGAGAAGACCTGAACATTTGCAACTTGTGCTGTTTATTTGTGTTTGTTTACATCACGTGAAAAGTGAACTTTTGATTTTATCAGTTTCCTGACAGAGGATTTTATTGTGACCTTGTTCTAAACGTTGTGTGTGTGTGTGTGTGTGTGTGTGTGTGTGTGTGTAAATTATGTGATTTTGGGATTTTGTGGAATTTGGATAGACACGTAAATTGTTACAATTATCGTTCTTTCTTATTTTATTTCTTTCACTATTTTATTGTTGAAGTTTTGTGCCAATTAAATGCGAATTGATACGTAAAAAGTCCCTCTCCGATATAATATGGTAAACAAACCAAACGAAAGCACATTCTATATCGCAGATCGCTGTAATTTGGGTTTTTAAATAGTTAGTTTCAATACAAATGTATGTTTAAAACTGCTTTTTATTTGATTGATATATCTATATCGTCACTTTATTGATGTTTGAACTTGAACTCTTGAGTTGTCACATAAGGTCGCGACCGGAAAATATTTGTCTTTGAACAATTTAAAAGGTTACATTATACTTAATAATCGACTCATGTAGGGCTGTACTCTCTAAAAAGAATCATCATATTTTACTCGAAGGCATGTTTTACACTTTAGACTGTTAATCTGGTTTCATTTTTTGAAGATATTGATAGGGTACGCATAGGTGTTCATTACTTAATCCCTGAAATATGATAAAGTTGGTGACTACAGCAAAACAATGCACTGAAAAAAGTTTCATTCCACTAGAAAACGGTCGAAAAAAAAGAAGGTAAAAAAACAGATTTTGACAAGTGTAAAGTTCTTTTTTGGTTTGAACATGACATATCTTTTTTATTTCCTAAATCGATTCAGCTAAGAATGCCCTTTAAGAAAAGGTATGGTTATGGGGGTCTCTATGTGCAAAATGTTGCATTTATTTTCGCCTTTACATTGAATTATATACTGAAAATATTTATTACTTTGTGACCAAAAATTCTAATGAGTGATTTGTGTTTTTAAAACTGGGTTTACTGCATTATTTTATTGGTATTCTACATTTACTCTGTTGTAGAAAGACAGTACACAAAATTTTATTAATGTGTGCTTTCCCTATAAAAATTATTGATATTCTTCAGTTACCTTCAAATTAGAATATCAGTTTCTGAAAACTTAAGAACAGCAATTTTAATAGCAATTTGCAAATCAGTTTAGTATAAAATTCTACAATTTTCAATTGAGAAATTGTATTGTTTTGAACCATTTGTTTCATTTTAAATATTGTCCAATATAACAGTGAGAGTGTTGTGGTTTGACATTGTTAAGTGTTGTGTTGTCCATGTTCTGTGTTCAGTAATTAATGTTTGTGGCTGTGTTGTGATGTGAATTATAATGTTGATATATGCCGCAAGTCCCGTATTTGTTTATTATTTTTTGGATTCTTATCTTATTTCGCATTTGTAAATATTAGGGCATTCAACTGTTTCTGATAGAATAGTGAAACTACATTACTCTTATTATTTAACATTTAGAATGCATGTCTCTCTCTCAAAATTGTTGTTTTAAAGTGTCAAATAAGGTTTTGTTAATAGAGAATAGTTAGTTTGTCTTTAAGTGAAGATTGTATTACATGTTCACTTATCCAAGGGAAAGTTGAGTTATTTTAATCTGATATTTGTGTTGCATTGCATTTTATTTCCAGCTCAAGTGATGCTGTGCCAAAAATATAATAGTCATTCTTTTCAGCTTTTATTAATTTTTGTTGCAGTTGATAACTTGCTTTGTTCTACTATATGTATATGTTGTTTCGTTTTTTGCCGTATTGTTCCGTTTTGGCAATTGGTTCCTTGACATAATTAAAGGACCACGAAGGTGTGTATGATAGAAATGCAATACCGCTGCAGCTTCTGGAGTTTCACTTCTTTATATTGANATAAAAAAAAAAAAAAAAAAAAAAAAAAAGAAGTTTATTTTCTTTGATCTTAATTTTACATTGCTCTTTTAGCTTAAATATATGTTTATTTCCATCTTTCTATTGTTGTCATTTAATTTGAACATGGATTCCATATTGAATATGGAAGACCAACAAGGTGATGTTGGGGATAGGCCAACTCAAGAAGAAATGTTCGAAATACTTTTAAGTAAGTACGAATTTCTTCCACATGGGACCCCCTATGTTGCAAAGCAAGTAGATAACAAAACCCAAATTTTGCCATTTCTTCCGTCAACACCTCGGATTTCTGATGGTTATCAGACATCATGTGGTAAAACTTCCACAACGTGGTAAGTGTACCAAGACTCATGTGAGAGTGTGTAACATGACCGAAAAATCAGTTTTTCATAAAGTCAAAGTCTTTTATTTGTGTTCTAAATGAAGTCACTGTTTTTGATGACATTACTTCTCCCCTTTTTCGCCTTCAGTAAATGAGACTTCAAAGGTTCTCAAAACTCTGGATGAACTGGGTTTCAACGTTGATACTTGATATTTGACACCTGATCAGATTCTTAGAGATCGACAAGTACTTATTCATCACTCATAATCAATGCCACAAAGAGCAGCTCCGCTGGGTATTCCCCGCATTTTTTAATGTTCCGGTGGCACCCAAGATTACAAGTTAATGCATATCTGGGCACAACTCCAGGACATGAAGCAGGGGCGTGTTACTTGGCATACATTTCAAAATTGCAAGAATGCCTAAAAATCGCATACAGAGTTGCTGGTGATTGCACCAAAACGCGTGTAATACAAACGGTGTGTTGGTAGGAAAAAAAGATCATTCTTTTCGCTTTTGTCTGGATTTAAGGATTCGAGGACAAATAAAGGTACCTACATGCTTTCCCGTTTCGATGATACAGTTGATCTACTTGTAGGTTCTTGATATTTTTCCAAGCTTAATTTACGATCCGGAAACTGGCAGGTTGAAATGGCGGAAGAAGATCAGGCAAAAACAGCATGTTATGTTGGAAACGTAGGTTTTTATGAGTGTGAACGCCTGCCTTTTCGTTCTTGTCAATTTAGGTGCAACATTACAGCGCTGTATGGAAAAGTGTTTAAGTGATCTACTCTTACACGAGTGTCTTGTATTTATTGGCGACATTTGGGTGTTTTCAGATACGTTTGAATCCCGCCTTGAACGATTAACTTATGCTTTTCAGAGACTTATGGCGCGTGGCCTTCAGCTTAAAGGTGAGAAGTGTGAATGTTTCAACAACTCTGTGAAATATGTCTGCGGCACATTGAATCTGAGCATGGTATTCCAACTGATCCTGAAAACCATCTTCCATTACCTCATTGCCTGTCCCAACACACATTACTCAGGTAATATCTTTTTTTGGAACTGCAGGTTTGTAACGGCGTTTCATAAAAGACTATGCCAAAATTTCCCAGCCACTGAACTCTCTTTTAGAAGGGCACGACCCATCTACACAAAGCAAAAGGAAAACCCCAATTCCTTGGTCCTGGGGCCATGCCAAACAAGTCTTTTTTGACACCCTCAAGTCAAAATTAACTTCTGCCTCTGTTCTTGCAGATTACTCCAAAGACTTCATTTTGCATACTGATGCTTCTGGATATGGGTAAGGGGCGGTTCTTTTACAGCAACAGGAAGACTCATCTGAGCGTGTTATAGCTTATGCAAGCCGAGGACTCCGTCGCAGAGAGCGCAACTATTATGCACATAAATTGGAGTTTCTTGCGCTGAAATGGGCTATAAGAGACAACTTTCATGACTATTTATATCCCACAACATTTACTGTAACAACTGACAATGACCCTTTAATTTATGCCATGTATACAGCAAAGCTTGATGCTACCCGACAGCGATGGGTCGCCTCTTCGTCGATGTACAAGTTTGACATTAAGTACAAAGCTGGTAAACTCAATTCAGATTGCGACGGTCGGAGCCGGACACCGCTATTGTTCCCCGATGCTATTAACGCTACTTGTGAATCTGTTTCGTTTCAGCTTACAGCCGTTGCATGACTGGCAGGTATTTCTGCTTCAAAGATGGTTAATGTGGATGCAATACATTCGGCTAGTAAAGTAAATCAAATTGATTGGTTAAAGGAACAGTCGTGTGACCTTGACATTTCACAAGTCATGGTTCCTTACTGGAACACAACTTAAAGAGGTTAAATATCGTTCAGTCAGTGTCAAAACATTGATTATGGATTTTGATCGACTATCACTTATTGATGACGTTTTGTATTGAAATTCCACATAAGATGGTGAACAAGTTCGACAACTAGTGGTGCCATACTTGTATTGCTTAAAAGCATGTCGGGGTGTGCATGATGACGTTTGCCATTCAGGGCGCGACAAGTACCCATTGCTTGCTCGACAGCGTGTTAATTGACCAGGCATGGATCAGTTCATTGACAGCCATGTTTCTCACTGTAGGAGTTGTATTGCAGAAAACACCCATTGTTCCTTCTTCTAATCTAGTATCTATTGAGACTTCCAGGACAATTCAACTTGTTTGTATTGATTTTCTCAAAGTGGATAAATGTAAAGGTGGTTATGAGGATGTATTTGTTAAGACGGCCCACGTTAACCCTTATGCCAAGGCAATCCCTTGTCGCAATCAGAGGGCGACCACAACTGCCAAGGCCTTGTTTGAACAGTTTATGTCTCATTACTCATTCCCCGAGTAACTCCATTCTAATCAAGGCAGACATTTTGAAAGTAAGGTCATCAGTGAACTTTGTAACCTTGCAAATGTTTGGGTGACCCGAACAACACTTTTTCTTCCCATAGGTACTTCGTGATGAGAAGAAGTCAAATTGGATAGACTACATCTTTTCATTGGTACAGGCATGCAATGCCACAAAGAGCAGCCACAATGGGTATTCCCCACATTTTTTATGTTCCGGTGGCACCCAAGATCACAAGTTGATGCATATCTAGACACAACCACAGGAAATGAAGAAGAGACGTGTTACTTTAAATATATTTCAAAATTGCAAAAACGCCTAAAATTCGCATACAGAGTTGCTGGTAATTGCACCAAAACGCGTGCAACACAAAACGAAGCTCTGTATGAAAGTAAAGTTAAAGAGATTCAGATCTTCATTAATGATCGTATACTTGTTAAACAAGTCAATTTGCAAGGCAGACATAAATAGGCTGACCTATGGGAGAGAGAACCATACATCGTTAAAGATATGAAGGCCAGCCTTTGAACGGAGTACAGAAAGAGAACCACAAGGAACATATTCGAACTCTGCACAAGAACATGCTGTTACCCTTTGTTTCTATCCCAGAACCTGACCAGGAACCACACACTGTCCACAAGGTCAGACTGTATTCCAAGCCTCGTCACAATTCTGGTATTAATAGCGACTCTAGTTCAAATTATGAATCTGTTGAACAACTTTACGGGATTACACAAAGAAAAACACTTATACTGCCTTAACTGTAGGCCCAGTGACCAGCATCAGTACCCCTGCCATATCTCATTCTTCTCCATCTCACTCTACTGATTCTATTTCACAGCCCAGTCCTGTAATCCAAGCAACCAGTCAGTCACAGGCAGACATTCCAGACATGTAGACAGTCCAGTGGGTTCACCTTTCTCCCATGAATCAAGTTCTATTAGTAGTTGTTCACTTACCCCGTCTATACAGGATAGTTTAACACCCAACAGACTCGTACGCCAACGTCGCCCACAAGAACGGTTCGGCGAACGGCAATTTGTACAGACTGCAGAGTATTTTCTTTAATGTATCCATTTTGTTTCAACTAACAGATATTCGAGGTTGGTGTTGTGTAAACGCTAATGCTTGCGTGTAACCTACAAAGTCCAGCTGTGCTTATTAATTTGTACTTAAGTGTACATATACACAACATTTTTTGTACGAATTCAAGTTTTGTGAATTCTATTTTTAAATTTAGTGGAAAGTTAAGCCATTTACCATGGTTATATTAACCTTTTTTTTTACACATATAGCATTTCAGTATACATTTATATTCTGAAATCATTAAATCGTCATTTGTGTCTGTGCACCAATTCTATTTTTGCAAGCCTTGGTCTAACATTTTTAAAGATCAATTTCTACTTTGTTTGGGAAATATCTTTGAGAAAAGATGTTAAAAATCTATATATTATTTAGATGTCTCTTTAATTGTAAATATTGTACGAAAATTGTAACATTCTTTAATGAAAGTGGTGAAAAAAAAAATTTGTTCAGTGAATAAATTTTAAACAGGCACAATAACTATTTGCATTTGTCTATTTCATTAAAATAATATTTAATATTGAAATGTGTCCTTTGAATTGCATGAAAATTGTATAAAAACCATATTAGTTAAACAAATTGTGTTTGTTTGTTTGTGCATCAGATTAATTTATTTGAGTTCTTATGAATTTTAAACATTTTCTAACTTTGTCTTTTTATTTGTTACATTTCTAATAAATAAAGCTCACTTAACATGGGAGACAACTCTTCTTAAGATGCATTAAGGTTTAACAGTAGTTACTCCCCTTTGACTATTATGTTTTTCATAACAGAACAATTTACTTGTGTGTATCATGTACGTGTTAATTGTTATTCGAAGTTCGATGTTGTGTTTTTAGTTAGGCCAGTCCTTTTTATCTTTTACTAAGTTTTTGCCTTCTATTTAATTGTAATTGTGGAATTGTTTGTAATTACACATTTTTTTTACTTCTGGGAATTAGTTTTTTTTTAAGCTTAAATGTCTGGATACATTTTTAAGAAGGGAGGGGCTGTGTTGAATACATGTAGGTCACCCAGTGCTACTATATTTGTCTATGTCCATGTACTAGTGCTTATTTTCCTTGTTTTGTATGTGTCCATTTTCATCTCTTGTGAGATTCAGTCCCTTGTCCTGTGTGCGTCAAGCCATTGACAGTGATGTCATACTTGTTTTGTCCAGTGAGAATGAGAGATACCACATATACAAGATTTGTAGTGGTCAATAATATAACCCCTAAAAATTCATTGCAAATTACGGACCATGCTTTCTTTTGCTCTTAGGCTGTCGCAAGACAAACTTGAATTTATTTGTTTAAATAAACTTTGATTATATTTCTTTTACATATACATTTTACATATATTCTTTTATATATATGTAGCAACCCGTTCGCAAAAACGCATTGTAACTTTATAACGTATTGTGCGTACACTTAAAGGGACTATATATATAAGAAATCCCGATAGAATGTCGGGTTTATTAAACACACGAATCTTGGAAGGCGTTAACGCTAATTGAGAATAGACGCATACGGCATGAGACGGTCAATATAATCATCTCAGGGTCGTTTCAACTGGAAGGCCACTGGATAAAACTTATTGCTAAATTGCAACGGTTATAATCTGGATTTCCAAAGAAAAAAAAACAACATGAGGCACAATCACAGCTAATATTCTTTACAATGAACGATATACAACTGGAACATAACGTTTGCCTTAACCACCTTGAAATCGAAACTGGAACGGTGATTCATACACCTGAAGCAATAAGTCAGTGGTAGGTTGTCCGATCTCAACCATTCCGGAGTAGGTTTATTTCTTCGTACCATAGGAAAATTAACAGATGGAATTGGTAATTTTCAAACGATTATTGATTGTGCAAATATAAGTAATTATTATACAAGTGACACATTACAATTTGCATGGACGACCTTGAAATCGAAACTGGAACGGTGATTCATACACCTTAATAAATTAGTCATTCGTGGCCAGGTGAGTTGCGATTACAGTTTATATCCATTTTAGTTTTATTACAGTTTATATCCATTTTCGTTTTATTATGTAAACTATATTTCTGTTGATGATATAAATGTGTCATCTGTCTGGAAAATTATTAACTAATTACAAAAAATCCGATGTAGGCGTTTCAACATATTTAACCGAGAGGTCCTACACAGGTTAACTGCACAGGTGAGTTGCATACAAATACTGTTAATTATTACATTTTAAAAGAAACGAAAATTAACCTTGCTCGTCTTCCAGTTCCAGAATCCATCGCCTCAGTTCTGCATTGTCCTCCGCGTCAATGACCTCTTCAATCCTCACAATTTTAATGTCATGTTGATTACCAAGCTGTTCAAATAGAACACTATGTGTTATTGCCTCGGGGACACCATATATCGAAATACATCGGCTGAGTAAATTTTCATTAGAAGACATGTCTCATTTTCTTTCCGTTAATACTTATTCACTCAATAACGCCCAACCGATAAATGTTTCCGTGTCTGCCACCTAGCGTTGTATGATAATCACATGCCTACAGCATAACACGTGGTTAACGCTACACAATTTGATTGGTTTAAATGCAATATACGTCAGTTTGTGATAAGATAAGTCACGTGTGTTCAAATACAGGCCTAGTTTATAGAAGGTAAATATTCTCCCTATGCGGTATTCTAGACTGTATATTGGTAGTAATGCAGCATATTTAGGTCATCCTAAAATAGTTCATCCTAATCTTTTCTCTCAGCTGACTGCAGTATTTAAATAATGATTTTTTTTATTCCAGTTTATGTATATTGAATGTTCCGTATTGTTTTCATCATCCCATATATCATTTTCAAATGTTTATGTCAAATAATATTTGTTTAATTTTAAATTTTGTTATTGTTGTTAACATTTTTCCAATATTTTCTGCAGTTTTCATTTTATTACATGGGATTAGCAAAATCCACAGTTTATGTTGTATAGCAGAAACAAAAACTAAAACAAAGTAAATGAATATTTGCATAGGAGGATAAATTTCATACTAAAACAACATGTTGTAATAATTTACACTTTAATATGCTATAGTTTCCTATAAAATGATCATTTGATTGCGCAGTTTGCGTGACACATAAGGATGGTTATCGGTGCCAGTTTGACATGCCTCAATGTCCTGTTAATTTGACCCTAATTATGAAAAAAACTTTTGAAAGTGGTGAGTTCTGGTTCTTATAATAGAAGATTGAGAATACTAGTATTGTAGTTAATTTATTTGACTATCTACTTTACACATATTTTAGCTATTTATTGCATACAAATGAAACGAGACTCTTGATAAACACATGTACTTATCGAAAGAAAAACAAATAAACAAATAAAATCATAAATTGTAGTGTTACATTTAAAAGATTGTACTAGACACTCCAAAAAAGGCAATTCTTAAAATAGTTCGTTATACCTGAATAAACATGATTTTGTGGGAAATTGTTAAACGTAAATGTACACAATAATTTATCCATGAACTAATTCAAGCAGTGTTCACAATACAGAATGCTGATGTGAGTGTAATGAACTGATAAGAAAGGGATCACCGGGATCCGGTACTCATTGTAGACTATTAACATATAACTAGCGTAATATCAATCATAGAAACACAGTCACACTACACAGGTCAAATTAGAAAATATGCGACACATATTGTTAAAAAATACATATTGTTAAATATATTGCTGAACATTTAACAGTTCAAATCAAGACCTAGTTTAAAACTAGTTTAAAACTTATCATTTAAAACTGAACAGTTTACATATCAAATGATGATTTCTTAGTAAACGTTATCAGGAGTCGATGCACTTTCGTGTTATAACATTCAACTGAAGATATGTGAACATAATTTTAGATACATATACTAGCATTCTATGACCTAACATGGGTTTTGTAAGTGAGTTAAAAACCTTTGTCGGAAGGCAAAAATTCAACTACGTTTAACTGATTGAGAAAATGTCTATGTGTCATACTTCATCTTCTACGTCGTGGTTAGTTATTATCATGTTTAAGTGTAACACTAGACATAAGAAGTAGGGATTGACTCCCTTAGCCTATACGAATAACTAAACTGCAAGGTAGCAGGTCCGTAACCCTGGCATGGAGACTGAAGGGGTAGTCGCACTTTTCTAAGGTGCTCCCCTGGACTAATGGTAGAGCGTGGATGTCTTACTTTCCCGTACATGTGCGTCAACTGCCCACTGACCCTGGGTTGGCCGAGGACACTTCTATATGTTCATCCACCTTTTGTCAGTTCTTATTCATTCTTTGTGATGCTGGGTAACCCAGATACCATCCTAACCAAGGAGTCCGAATTATCGTGACACTATAGTGGGGGAGCCGGTTTAGTCGCCGACAGCTCGACCACGGCATAGGTTGTACTATATAACGTGGTTATTGTAGCAGGTTGTCTGATCAACCTGATATGACAAAGGCGGTCTGACATTGTCTACAAAGTCATTATGGCAACTCATGCGACGATTCTGTGCCGAGATGTATTGACTTAATTTTTTCCTTTGTCTTTCCACCTTGCGTGGAGGGGTGGGTTTTTTCTGTATGGGCAACAGCTAAACCTCAATTCCATTCTTGCCTTGCTTGCGCCCTGGAGAGGTCACTCCAGCTTCGCTGCAAAGAGTCTACAAAATACAGTAAGCCCCAGTTACCGGCTATAAGCCATTATCTCTATTTGCGTAGGGCTTGGCGCCAGGGGCCGCTTCCGACGGTGGGAGATATCACCATGTCTCATTGGACAGCTACTTCCCGCCTCAAACTGGGCAGCCCCCAGCCAGTTTAATGGTGTCTCGCCACAGTCCGCCTACCTTACTAGGTGCGTCAAGGTTCATGGCACTATAATACCTGACAAGTAGACTGCGGAAAGTAAACCAAGCAATAAAGAAAAAAGGAAACTCATGCCCTTACATTGGGCACCTGGAATGTAAGAGCACTGGATCCAGGATTATCGAATGACCTTCAGATCATCAGTGAAACCCAAAAGACCTTAGTTGTCAATGATGAACTCGTGAGACTCCAGGTTGACATCGCTACACTGCATGAGACGCGGCGTGCTGATTCTGGAACCCTTATAGAAATTAACGTTATATTATTATGGCAAGGGAAGAGTGCTGAGGACAAGAGAGTGTGGCGTTGGTTTTGCTGTCCGAAATCCTCTGCTGGGGATGATAGAACCATGCCAACACAGGAACTGAAAGAGTGTTATCACTCCGCCTCCACACCACCACTAGGCCAGTAAACCCAATCAGTGTTTAAGCACCTAAACTAAGTTCCCCCAAGAATTTTCAAGGACGAGTTCTACAGCCAGCTAGACTCGCTTATCAACAGAATTCCCAAAGAAGAGCACCTTGTACTGCTGGATGACTTTAATGCCAGAGTGGGCGCCTACCTTGGAAAATTCGGAGTTGGAAAGATGATCAGATAATGACCTCAGCATAACCAAATCCTTCTTTCAGACCAAACGACAGCATCAAGTATCTTAGAGACACCCTCGATCCAAACACTGGCACCAGATTGACCTGATCATTACCAGGCGATCTGCCTTGAAATATGTCCTGCTTACCCGCACCTTTCACGTTGCTGACTGCGACACCGATCACTCGCTGGTTTGCTGCAAGATGCAATGCTTCAGCCTAAGAAGGTTTATCGCTCTAGGCCTGAGGACAAACCTAGTATTCTGTGAGCAAGTCCGCCTTCCTCGAGAAAGTGGAATAGTTTACCCAAGCCCTTTCAGATGTGTTCCACCTAGAACCTCCTGATGCCACAGTCAAAGAGCGATGGGATCACATAAGAAAGAAAATGCACAACACTGCCATGAAAGTCTTTTGAAAGAGGCAGACCAAAAACAGCGATTGGTTTGAGGCCTACTCCTCTGATCTCACTCCAGCCGTATTAAAACGCCGCAAAACTCACATAGAATACAAGCGCTCCCCTAGCCAGAGGCACCTGGAGGTGTTCAGGTCTTCCAAGAGTGCAGTGCATATAATAGCAATGAAATGCGCAAATGAGTACTTACTTCAGCCATCAGACGGCATCAAACAAGCCATGGGCACCGCCATGAACACCACTGCTCCACTGAAGTCTGCAACTGGCGAGACCATCCACGACAAGGGCTAACAGAACGTTGGGTGGAACACTACTCCGAACTACACTCCAAGCAGAACTAGGTCTCAGATGATGCCTTTACTGTAATTAAAACTCTCCCCCTTATGATGGAACTTAATGTGAAACCAACTGTACCAAAACGGCAATATAAAGAGTCTCTGTCCTCGGGAAAAACCTAAGGGAACGATTGGATATCACCACAAGTCCTTAACCAGTGGCGACAGTGTGCTTATAGTACATCTTTACAACCCTCTATGTCATTGCTGGGAAGAAGGAGCGGTTCCTTAGGACATGAGAGATGCACACATCATCACCCTGTACACAAACAGTCAAAGTGCGGAATCTGCTCAGAAAGATCAACCATATATTTGATCTTCTCTATTAGACAACTGCAAGAAAAAGGCAGAGAGCAACACAGTCCCCTCTTCCTGGCCTCCATAGACCTGACCAAAACATTCTACCTTTTCAGCAGGGATGGTCTCTTCACCGTCCTGGCGATGATTGGCTGCCCCCCCCCCCACGAGACCAATGAGCATATACCAGTCGTTCCACGACAATTTTAAAGTCACTGTGCAGTATGACGACTCGTCGTCAGATGCCATGCACATCCGCAGCGTCGTCAAACAAGGCGGCTGCGTTCCCACTCTTTTCGGCATATTCTTCGCTGTCCTGCGGCAGCAGGCCGTTGGAACATCCACCGACGGTATCTATCTCAACACAAGTTAAGTCGGCAGTCTGTTTAACATGGCGTCGCTCGAGGAGAAGAGCACGGTACGGAAGGTGACCATTAGGGACATGTTGGCAGTTGATGCTGCTCTGGTCACTCACACCGAAACAGTACTGCGGAGACTGTTGGACCGTTTTTCAAAAGCAAGCAGCTTGAGAATCAGTCTGACGAATACACAGGTGATGACTCAGCATGCGGAACCATCCCATATCATCATCAACACATATAAATTAGAGGTCGTCAGCCAGTTCACATACCTTGGATCTCTCACTTGATGCAGAGATAAACGAGAGGATTTGCAAGGCCTCAACAACTCTGCTAAGGCTACCAAGAGAGTGTGGAACAACAACATGCTGACTACAAACACCAAGACAGTTGTGTACCAGGCCTGCGTGCTAAGCACTCTTCTATATGCCAGTGCATCCTGGACCTTGAACGTGTCCCATGAGAAGACTAAGTGCCTTCTATAAGCGCTGCCACAGACGCGTACTTAACGATATGCTGGCCACTCTTCTCCGTCAGCCTCGTCTCAGATGGGTGGTGGGTCATGTACATCGATGGGTAACGGCCGAATTCCCAAAGACGTCATGAACGGTGATCTTGCCTCAGACGAAATATCAACTGGTCGGCCTCATTCCGGCTACAAGGACGTCTGCAAGCGCGACCTGAAAGCTAATCACATAATATACAGCACCTGCGAAACGCTTGCTGAGGACCGATGTGACTGGAGACGTGCTGTGCATGTTGGTCTGCAGGTGGGACAGGAGAAAATCCGTCAGCTTGCCAACGACAGGCGCAAGAGAAAAAATGAAAAACAGCTGCGGCCGGCAGCCGACTCGGCCTTTATATGCGTAAGGTGAGGCAGTGACTATCCTTCCGAATGGGTCTTTGCAGCCACAAGAAACGCTGCACAAGAAACCAACAGTGACATCCTCATGGGACGCAAGTCCATTGTCTCTCGAGACTAACGGTCGCCAGCAATACAAGAAACATCCATACTTTTTCATTTACTTGTTTATAACCGACAGGGTTGAGGAGCTTTACAGCTGACACGCCATAATCGCATGCCTTTTGTGTATCCACCATTAACGCTACAGCGCATTAAAAAGAACACGAAACTGATCGGCCAAATATATAACTTCGCAATCAATGAATGTCGTGTTGTATAACGAACTAATTCCGATTATTTGACAGCAATTCAGTGGATACGGAGTAAATGCTACAAATGGACTTCAAAATTATAGTGACCGTAATGACAGTCAACGGGTATATTGGCTCGATGGTAAAGTATGTTTTACCTGTCTGTTATGGTCATTTCCCTTCAATTATCGATAACTGAATATGTCGGGTTAAGGCATTTAAAGGCATACTTAAAAAATACACAGATATATGAATACCAATATTCAATGATGTGCAAAGTCAACGAAATTTACACTAGAGCAGTGATAAACATGACTGATGCCCCCGTATCTCTAAATCACTCAAGAATGTGTGGGTCTCTAGGGATGAACATTGTTTGTCAAATATCTAATCTTTAAGGTGATGACATATTTAAAGGTTAAGTTTCATCGCTTAAAAACATGTACGTGTTTCGCTCCAAAATGTATAACATTTTATGCGGACTGACCGAACGATCGACTGAGCGACTCCAATATATCGCCTCTCAAACTTCGTTTTCAGGGCTGAAATAATATTGATCAGAAGAGTAATGTATGTTAATACAAGTTATGTATGTTAATACATTACATATATGATAAGTATTCCGGGGAATATCGCATTCCTCCCAATATTTAAACATTTTGGAAGTAATGCGAATTACACAACAATGATAGACAATATACATATTTTAAATCTCCTTCAAATGTATACTTTAATAAATATGTGCCGGTACGCGAACATTCAGCGAACAATAACAATTGCATGTTGAGTAGAAACAACGTGCGGAGTACTCCAATAAAATATAATTTCAATGACATATAATGTGCACAGTTTAATACGATAAATGATATCCAATGAGTTATCAATACAAATGCTCGTTATCTTGTTGACAGCGCAAGGTACATCCAATGAAATATTTGATTCAGCCAAGCAAGCGATACATGTATACTTTGATTATTTCAAGTATGCTTTATCATAAACATGTCTACTGTAAATAAAGTCCCATTTGTTATCATGTTTCAACGAGCACGAAGTGTTCAATGTAACCTATTGTGATAAAGTAATGAGTTCAACATCGTGCGCCCTGCGTTGTCCGCTATGCGTCGTCAAAATATAGCTTTTTTGCCTAAATTATTATAAAATGTGGTCGGAAGGTCAAGGCCAAGTTCAAATACGGGAAACATAGGCTTAATAATAAGGTCGCCGTTTCAAATCTTTAAAAAACATTTTCACTTATAAAAATGGTCAAAATGTGTTTTGTGTGTGAAAATATCAAGGCCAAGTTTGACTCTTAACGAGGTAGGTCAACAAAACTAGTTCATCAGGTCAAATCTTAAAGAAACATTGTTACGACTCTAGAAAATTCACAATTATGAGTCGATCTTGATGAAACTAATTCAGAATATTCATCATGACAATATATTGAAAAATCAAATTTAGCTTAAATGAGGACACAACTATGCAATCAGGTAAAACTACTTTTACTACTAAAGAAGCCTCATTTATGATTCATGTTTATGAAACCTAGTCAGATTTTTTTTTTCTTGCCGATATCTGATCCGAGCTCGAATGTAGGTAAATTGGTGTGGACAACTCGGCAACCAGTTTAAATATGAAAATAAAACTTTCTTATTAATTTAGAAGCCATTTTCAATTCTCATTCTTGGTGACACTGGCTGAGAATGCTTTTTTGATTATATCTAAAACAAGTTCGATTTTGGGTCAAGTGAGTACAAAAACTAGATCGCAATCTTTTACCACTTCAGAAGCAACATTTATATTTAAATATTGAGACCGTTCGATAGGTATGTTTATCTTTGCAATATCTAGGCCATATTTGAATTATGGTCACGTGGGGGGGGGCAAAAACTAGGCCATCGGATTAAATATCAGAAAAAAAACTTGTTATCACTTTAGAACCCACATTATTGATTCAATATGGTTGCACAATTATCAGAATGGTTTTTACTGACAACATATCGATTAATTTTGAATTTTGGTCAAGTGAAGTCAAATATTCGTCTATATATTAATTCTTATGAAATTTATTTAAAAACAGAGTTACATTGATGTACACATGTTGGTATGTCCTGGGCACAACCTGTAAATTGTTCAGCCTTAAATGTACCGTGCATGCTGGGCCAGAGGCCTTTTATTACCTATTAATACTGTATACCACCTTTCAAACTTTGATGTTGGAACATGAGCTCATGTAAAACGAGCAAATTCGTAGAATTGATATCCCCCGCAACATATATTTTGTTTAAGGATGGGTGCAAATCGGACGGATGAACGTACTACTATACAAAGGGCCATTACTCCGTTATTAACAGATGTTGTACAATGCCATTTGGCGTGCATCATCGTCTTATCCATATATATACTCATACCAAGTTTCAATGAAATCCGCCAAAGCACTTCCAAGATATGGCTCCGGACACAAAAGTGCCTATAGTAAAAAGCATTTTTTCAAGATACAAAGGGCTATAACTCCGTTATTAACAGATGTTGTACAATGCCATTTGGCGTGCATCATCGTCTTATCCATATATATACTCATACCAAGTTTCAATGAAATCCGCCAAAGCACTTCCAAGATATTGCTCCGGACACAAGTGTTCCGGACGGACGGACGGACGGACGGACGGACAACGCCAGAACAATATCCCTCCGCCTCTGGCGGGGGATAATAAGATGCTTTATTACGCGGTAGTATCAAGTGATAGGTAAAGATACTGGAAAAAATGCCGATACAACAGACTTGTTAATGAATAAGGATTTTCGTTGAATAGACAAATACAAATACTGATTTGCATATTATGTTGATATTGTATAGGTTTTATACACACAAGCGGGTGTGACACAATTATGTAATCAACGGTATACACAATCACAACATCCGGTTCACGTTCTAATACTCTGTGAAACTTACATTTCTTTGAATGCAAAAACAACAAAAAACAATAACACCTACAGTGTGATTGAGATAGGACATTTATTTTATCTGCATATTATAGGTCGACACCGCAATTTATATCAAGCCATTTGATGAAACTGTATTCTAATTCAAATTATCGTGTTGTACTACAAAAAGAACTCAATTTTATTTATCTGGCTAATTACCGATAGCTTTAATGTATAATATTCATATTAACAGCGTGTACAGTAAACATTTCATAAAATACATATACATAATATTAAAGGCAATATATTGGACATTAGAAGTACACTTCAATATTCACAAATATATGCATACACATGATAATTACTATGGTTGGGGCGCCATTAAATCGATTCTTAGCATTGACCAATCCAGGGCTGAGAACCTAGTATTATTCATTGGTGTTTATATTCGTCGTGTGTTTTGTTCTGGTTCGAACTATATGAATATTGGTCACAATCCTTAAATAAATGGTTGGACTTTTGGCCGGGCATATGCGAAACTTAAATTGATTTGTTTTAGTGTACATACAGGTGGTGACGTTTGGTATTTTGATAACAAGAATTCGTGTGCAGACAGGTTGATAAAAATAACTTGGTAATGCGAGTTGATAACATTATATGTATAAACAATCCGGCCTTTAGTGGCATATAACAGAAAATGACAACGAGCGTCATCAGATTCATTCACAATTTAATTCAAATTAATGAAAAATTAAACAACTCGGATTATAGAGCTGCTTTTTATTGCTCACTAAGCTTATAATAAAGAGGCATAGTCACAGTTAAGAAAACAAAGTTGATTGTACATATTATCTTAACATGCGCTTAAAAGTATACATATGTATATCTGATGCTGCAGGGAATTATTCATGTATTCATATATCGAAATAAAAGACCAAAACTAATTTTGCTTAACATCTGTTTTCGAAAAATAATGTATTATCCATAATAATATTATTTTCCCCATGTATTAGGTAGTTGCGTTTTCAAGCATTAAATATACCTCCATTTTCAAACAAGTTATGTTTCAGATAAGACTCATTCGAGCATGTTCAAATTGTATAAAAAAAATGAAACCAGTGACCATAATTGTGAATTTCGCGATACATCGTCTAAAGACGGTCAACACTTATGATTAGTTGAACTCAGTTTGTTCCATGTATAAATAATCGGTATTCTGGACACGATTTTATCTTTAAACTTCATGAGCGACTTGCATTTCATTCACAATTAATTATGAGGGGAATGCATAAACGTCAGGTGACATTGTTCTTAAGCAAAACAGATGAAAAATGGGTTGACAAATCATCTAACTAAATCTAATTATACACAAATGTTCATTACTTTATAGACATCATGCATAAACAAATGTTAAAATTGGCGTCATTGAATACAATTTTAAGTCGCAATATATGACACTAATTTCGAAAAAGCATACATGCATATACAAGAATATCTGCGACAAATACACGTGCGCAGTGTTTAAACAATCAGTCATTTTAAGGTTATTTCACACATAAATCAAATCGCGTCTATCTCACTCACATCTTCTAGTACATTGATAATGAATAATCATCCAGCTTGATAAAAATTAGTCAACATATACAAATAAGCATATAACATTAGAATACAATCATATATATTAAACATACATGCATCTATGTTGACTAATACATTTTGTGAAATTCATCATAACAGAGCAGAAATATTCTATATATATCTCTTTTATATAATAAACAAAGACATACCTGAAAATGTTCAAATTAAAATAAATACAAACTGACACAAACAATTGTCAGTATTGCCCTAAATCAATCATCTGACAAACACAATCAAAACGGTATTTTGTCTCCAGTGAACTAATAATGCTACACATCGAACCAAAATCTATAACCTGTGCACCGACTTGCTCACAACATGGGTTTCAGCTTTGATAACGCGCTGAAACCTTTACCGACAACCTAGTTTTTAATGAGACTTTAATATGAGGTGTAGTGTGATAGGTGCTTAAAATGCACAGGGCTATCTAAGGACGTCACATCTATCATTCTACATCGTTGCCCAAATGAAAAGTCTTCTGGGGACGATTACTAAAAGGGTCTCAATAAAACAAAAAAGTGCCACACACACACTAAAATATAATGAATGTGTTTTGTTTTGATATAAATATGCCTGATTGTTTAGGGGATAACTTTTAAACAAAATAGAAGAGTCGCGATTCACGTTATCTGACGGATGAAAGCCGAAACCAAAGGCCAAAGGCTAAAAAGCAGCACGACACGACAAATCTCTGAGTAAACATTACCTTGACATTTGATAAACTACACTTGATAAATAATCTAGTAGATATACACATTTAAATAAAACATACTAACTGTATGCCAATTCAACTCATGCATGGAGTGTCTTAAAGTGTTAGGCCCATAGCTCCTAGTTAATTTCTGTTTTTACGTTATGTATGTCATTACTGTTAGCATATAAACCAATAAAACCATCGCAAATTCCTAACGAGTGTATGATGAAATAAAGCTTAGCCTTAAACTGCACTAAGATATTTGAGGATGATTAAAGCTATCGTCGTGTTATCATGTAATACGATCATACACGTTATCTTCGAACATCGATTTTCCTATTCTGACGAAATAATAATTGTCCAATAAATGGAGAGTCTATATATATATATATATATACAACATATAATGACGCAACTACATCATGATTATCACTTTTCGAACATTTCGAGTGGCTAGGGAGTTACCTTTCGATTTTGATAATCTCGGTTCTAATTCGGGTAGATGTTAAATCTGTTTTATCGTAATATTCCCTCTTTATTACACTGCGACTTTTAATTCATATGCTTATACATGCAATTGTAAAAGACGCATACCACAATCTATACAAAAAGCTCTTCTCAAGTCTAATAACACATTATTAAATAACAACAACATTGCAACAGGAAGTTTAAAGGGACTTGTTTAAAGATTGGTGCATTTTTTAAATTGTGTAAGTGCCTTAAGTTGCCTCGATTTAAACTATGGATCTCTTGAGTTCCATAATGAAAAAAAAGACATTAAAGGACATTGTATTTTATGAAAGAAAAAAGGACAACACGTTTGTCGCAAGCAGGGCTGGAGTTAGTGTCCTTTACAACAGAGGACTGCTGCCAAAATTTATTCGGCCAACCGGAACGTTATATAATTAAGTACAATATATACTTAATATACGTGATCTAGTATTGAAACAAAGTTGTAACGAAAACAACAGAATAATTCCAAAAAAATCAATCGTTCCTCATTTCGCATTTTTTGTGATCAATTTGTATCAATTTCAAGTGATAATAATTAATAAACGAAGCTATATTTTTAGTATGAGTCGACATCCTTAGTGGTATTTCGCTCCCTGATTGATAGTGTTCTTTTACTGTTTACAAAAAAAAAAGATTTACTAAGACACTCCGTGAACATGTCCCTTTAAATTTAAATAAACATGTTCACTTAAAGTATATTATAAACAGCGGATATGCTTGTGTATCATGGAAAATAACAAATGTTTCTGGGTTTGGTATTTTATCTACAACAGAGTCGTACCGAGTAAGTCCGGCCTTAATTGGGGGAATACGAATATCTTTTGTACCAGTCGTGTAATCGCCTGTCAAAACTCCGCAATAGTACACTCGTTTTACACCGTTTGAATCTGGTTTTGACAGTTCATCACTTATAGAGTCACTTGCTTTGACCGTAAAATACATGCCTTCGCCAATGGGTTTCGATGCAATTCCTGAAAATCAAAGTTATCAAAAGTGAAATATGAAAGAACATTCAGTCATGTAACACATATTGAACATAGTTCAAAGATGCTATTTTGACAATGAATTGCAACATACCAATAGTTTATATAAACGAAGGGAAATATCACCACGTTAATATAAATTTAGATAGAACAATCAATCGTTTTACGAAAACACATCAATTGAAGTATGAGAAAAATTTGAAGGGTTTGTTTCGCAAAATGATGAAATAATTAAGAAATAGTTTGTTCTTCTTATAAAAACGCATACGAAAATGGTTTGTTTATCCTGCTACCATATGTTAAATGCTGAAAAAGGCCGATCGGTTCAGATGTTAGCTTTAACATCTTGAAAAACCGGTTGGATAAGTTGTTTTATGTTTATTTTATATCTTATCTCTTTAGAATGTATGAACGTTCCTGTTCATATGCTTAAATCAAGTTAACACATTCAATTACACACTTTGAATACATACAAATCTGCTGAACGCCCCTTTAAAAAAAATGGGTTAATGTCTTAGTGAAACAAAAACATAACTCAAAATCCCTTATCAAATTCAAGAAGATGAATGATCTAATTTACAGTCCAGATCTAGTTTTTAAACATTCAGTAAAAGCTCAGATAGACATAATTATTTAATGATCAAATATTGCTCATTCTAAATAATAGTATTTTTTTGCCTGTTTGCGCAGTTTTGAATGGATCACTGTCTTTTGTATCAGTAAACCGAATGAATCCATGGGCGTTTATACGCTCCACCAATTGTTCCGATGTTCCATGCCAAAGAAATCGTTCATCTGCAGCATTAGGAGGGGTTTCCATTTGCCTTTTCTTTGCAGAATATTGTTCCCAAAGAGTGATGTTCTGAACTCTTTCAATCTAGCAAATACGACACAATGTCATTGTATATATATACATTTCAATTATTAATAAGACAACAAATTATCATAGTATAATAAGGCGCCCAAAAGCATGCAATAAGAAAACAAACACACGCACAATAAATGCCAATAAAGCGTTCGTTAATCGATCCTAAAATTAGCTGTCTAAGATTGCCACATATTGCCCACCTAAGTTCTTGATTAAATTTGGTTTTAAAGATACAGTTTGAAGTGCAATTGGAACGTCTATATTAACCATTTACATTTCTTCGCTATATATATGTCTAGGCTTCTTTGATGTCATTGGCCAATTGTGACCACAGAGACATAACTTTCACTTACTTAGTATAGGATCACTAAACAAAGTTACGTCAACGTTATTACACCCTGAGCATTGTTGTTTCAGAGATTTTCTTGGAAGCTATTGAGATGAAAAGTCCACATTTCTATGTTCCTCATATATTACTACTAAAAACTACGCACTTTATGCCCGAGGTTTCCCGCAGTATTTGAACAACGCACAATTGCTCTTGAACGTTATCTGCTTACGTAAACCATAACACGTGTATAATCACGTTACCACTTTATTTTGCCCAAGGTATTTGTCATTATCTTAATGACACTTATCTTAACACGATTATATTCCTGTAACAAGTTAATGTTCGCCTAAACATTTGCCATAAATACTATGTATTCGTTTAACCATATACATTTTACGATAGTTATTATCTAAATTGTGCCCAAGGTATTTCATTGTATCTAACCAACGCGATATTGTTCCTGATATTTGCTTATGTTAATCTTAACACGTTAATATTACTGAATTCTCAGTTTTTGTTAACTTAAATTAATTCGGAGTCAGTCTGGATAAAAGTAAAGCAGGACAATAAATGACAATGATAGATATCTTGAACACTGAAATACTTCAGTGGTAAACGTGATAATGTTACCAAACGTGTGTGGATTTCGATATGAAAATTCTATGCCATAGTAATCACTTGATGTAGTGAGCCGTACGGTATACTTATTCAATACATTTTGTGTTGGTATATAAATTGCAAATATGAGACATGAACTGAATTTATCTAACAATTTCTTTTTTTTTTAAACAATTACCTGAACAATTTGCGTCAAAAGGAATACAATAACGAATACAAATGTTGATTATACTGATCCTATGTACAAAAAGGCTAAACATTTGTAATTCAAGTAACGGCAAAAGCTGTAAATGATGCTCATTAAAAACGTCAAATCAAAGGAATTTCCAATGTTGTAGACACATTTAACAAGTGACGTATCACCAATTCACGATGTATCTTTCTAGTAAACGAAATGTTTATCATGAACCGCTGCCAAAAGAAGTTAATGCCATGCAGAAAAAATACATTCTTCTACAAATGTTAAGGCTTAACATACAGAACCCAGCTATGTAAATTATCCTTTTGCAATCAGTATAACGGCATCTGAATGAGGTTGTTTCACGATGTATTGAGTATTTAAGTACTTTATGTAAGTACCTTAAAATGTTTGATAGAAAACGAGACGAATTTGATACGTTTTTTTAGTTTCATTTCGTCGTGCCTTAAAAGGTTACAATTCTATTGCTCTCAACTGCGTCCTACCATTCAGTAGTTAAATTGTAATTAAATTGAAATGCATTCTTTTTAATTGATGTTTAATTGGATCATAATTGTGTGTTCCATATCATGTACATGGGACAAATCATCTAATTTTCTGACGCAAGTGGTAAAGAATTATGTATTTATCATGAAACATTTCCTCTTAACATATAACACTCAAGTTATTAATGGGGTCGTAGTGTTATGTTTTATTATTATGCATTGAACTCATGACAGTTACTTTGTATCGTATAACAGAAAAAAGTCCAATTGTTTTAAATTGCATTTAAACAAAACCAGGGGCGAATTCAGTACGTCGACATTTGGGTAATTAATTGCCATTATGCGTCCTCGTTTAGAATCAAAGTGAATATATATCTCATGATAACATGTGTATTGACCTAAAGAACACACTTCCAAATGCAATATATCAACCGTATGGATAAAAAAGACCGGGTGTTTTTTTGCGCGTGACTGTATACATTTATTTAAAGCAACTGTAATACAGACCGACCGACTAACGACCAGCGACTACTACATAAAAACATACACGCAATGGAAACCGATTGCTAAGTTGTCAGACACTGGATGGCCGTCGGTCTAACAAAAGTCTACAACGGACATCCGACAATCAATTATTTGCAGGTCTGTATTGCTTATTGGTGGCAACTATACGGTGACTGATTAAGGAATTGTTTTTAATTTTCGTTTTACGGTCTTTGGGCTATTTAAGATCATTTAGTTCATGTCTGTGTTTGTTTTCAAAAAGCGCTCGAAATGTCAATTTTCCTGGTTAATCATTTACTTTACATGCGATTCAGTATCAGTATAAAAAAAATAATTATGTTATATGCAGCGTGCCATACCTTTACAATTATATAACTAAATCCCGAAGACAGTTCGAATTCGCAAGACATCTCACGGAAATACTGATCAGTACGATCCAACTCATAGACCAACATATTGTCATGCATGGCTCTCCAGTCTTGTGGCTTCTCATCTCGATCTATTTAAAACAACAACGAATGCTCATTTGCATAAGTGGACTGATGGCTCATTAGATTAACGCTCATTGTCATAGGAACCAGTTCATGTATTGTCCTTCTTTATGCAAAAACATGTCAATAAATGTATCAGGTTCCAAATAAAAGATATTTGTATTAAACTTAAATTATTATTATCAACGAATGATTTTGGGTGAATTCGCCGGGATTCATCAAACCATTCCTTACCGCTTAGCTATTCAGACTCGTGGCTTTATTGTGTATTTTAAACTTTATGTATGAGGTATTTATAAGCAATAAATGTTAATACAAGTATAACAAATGCTATATAATAATGTCTTTTTTTAAACCTGTCAATTTGAAAATATGAGGACAAGTGATTTGTATGAACTATAAGAAAACCACTTCACAATTATTCATGAAACTTCATATGCCTCTATAGTTTTACCTTCAATAAGGTCTTTTCGGACGATCCTGTATTTGTTTGCATTATCTGTTTCGCCTTTTTTATACTTTTGTTCGGATTTGAAATCAACTATGTAATCAATTCCACTATCTCTGAAAGACAAAAAAATAAACAATAATCATCTTTACATTTACTTTGTATATGTCCAGTTTGCAGTGAACATTTTTTAGAAGATACACTCTGATCGTGCTGATACGGTTACACGGTAATTTATTCCGGAATAGTTAATAAATATTTTGATAGACGCGCATCTTAAAGAATCTAAAAACCGATCTTGTTTTAAACTAATGGCAGTAGATAGAGGCGAACAAAACTGTGTTTTACTCGTATTGTTATTCTGCTCCCCTTGTGTATCTTGTCAATTGGGTAATTAAATTTGATTACTTACGATGATGTGAAGTTAATGATTATTTACACGCGTTGTGTTGTGTAATTAAGTCTGGGCTAAGTGTGAGGTTATGCTAGCAATCAACATGTTTAAACCACTAATGCTTTGAATTGACCGAAGCCGGCGGTCAACCCTGATTTAATCAATCTGTTAAAGGCAATGGTCATTTGCCTTACATTACACACTAGCGCACAAGAATGTCTCTCTTGCAACATTTTCTGGAGACTCATTTTCATGTAAATTAATTGTTGAACAAAGAATTAAAATGATACAATTATTTTAATGACTTTCAGCTTAGTAAGTTACAAGTTTAAACAAGTGATGTGTTTGTGAAACACAATGTCCCCTAGAATTTGACCCATATAGTTGACCTTTGACCTTGAAGGATGACCTTGACCTTTCACCACTCACAATGAGATACACATGCAAGCCAAATATCAAGTTGCTATCTTCAATATTGCAAAAGGTATCGCAAAATGTTAAAGTTTGTGCAAACCAACAAACCAACAGACAGGGCAAAAACAATATGTCCCCCAGTATAGACTGGGGGACATAAAAAGCAAATAGACAAACTAGATTTCTGACCTTTTCCTATGACAGTGAAATACGAATGCAAATAGACGGACTAAGCTGCCATTGCCGTAGCTATAGCCAGTTTCTTGTCATAAGCTTAATATATAAATTAAGTATTGTACAAGTAAATGCTTAAACATAATTATAACATCGTAAAACTGACGACCAAAAGTTGTTATATACTTAAAGCGTCAAACACAGTTATTTCCATTTCCGAATGAATGAAGGCATATTTCGTAAATAAACATGTGTGTCCATCGTCATTCAATATGTTAAACCCCTAAACCCCTAAACCTTTGTTTTGTATTGCATTTGGGAATATTATTATGTCACGTGTTAAAAAAATGTTGTGGACCCGCTACTACAAGATATACATGTAGTTACAACTATTAAAGCCGTCACTATATGCGGGAGCATATATATAGAATATATTACCGATATTCAAAGTGTTGCTGCCCCGATT
Organism: Dreissena rostriformis; assembly: GCA_007657795.1. Classification (NCBI taxonomy): domain Eukaryota; kingdom Metazoa; phylum Mollusca; class Bivalvia; order Myida; family Dreissenidae; genus Dreissena; species Dreissena rostriformis. The sequence goes on along the minus strand of VMBQ01001103.1, from coordinate 127,732 downwards.
TGTAGGCTTGCTCTATTTCGAAGTTCAGCGTTGTGCCGTACGGAATGTTTTCATCGCCACCCGCTCGGCCTTCAATGCAGACCCACTGAACGGCTTTCATCAGTCTTGAAGCGGTATCATTATTTCTATTCAACTGAATTGCGTCCCGTATTATTCTTGAATGATACATATTATTAGTGCAGCTATGAGAAGGCGCATTTACAAAAATGGTTTTGCAATTCAGACAAAAAAAAAAACATTTGTCAAACACAAACCAGAAACCAACACAGAAAAAAAAACACACAACTCGAAAATTATAAAACTTGGGGTCCGATCATTTTATGCGTTAGAGTAAATAATTTTATTGCCTGTTCACAAACGCAATCGTTATTCAATTTCAAGAACGATAATATAATTTACGTCAATAGCTATTTCATGAAAATCACGTAATAACTTGTAAAGCATTGTAACGTAACATAGATTAATACATAAATTAATTATGTATCCATATATTACATAAACATTATGTTATATTTAATTACAGATAGACATTAATAATATAGGAATTTGTAAATGGATTTTGTCATCATAAGTGTTTAAAATATTTGGGTTGATTTCTTGCATGTATAAACTGGTTCAAAATGCGAATCAGTTTATCAATGGCCAGTAAACATGACAGTCACAAAGTGCAGATATGTACAAATAAGCTTATCGATGAGGGAGAGATTAAATAATAGTATAGTTGACACAAGGCCGGGTATGTTTGTATTGGTCAGGCAAAAGTGTTTATACAGTAAAATCTCTCATCAAAAGGTTTGATAAAGCTTGTAGATATTTAAGATGGTGCGTTGTTTGCACATTAAGACTTTATATCACCATGTTTGATAAGCGTGTAGATACTTGAATAGTGGTTTCTCGGTGTCCAGAGTTTTGGTAGATTTAACAACATCTAACCAGTTAGCGTTTAGACTTGGAGGCGTACAGGTCGAGAAAGATACGATCATGTAGCTATCAGACTGTATTTGTTTAACCGAAAATATTAAGTATGTTAGACATTAAATTGGACTAGAAACTGATACGTGGTGTTGTTGAATATTTTATCCTACATTATGCAGAGAAACCAACATAATAGAGAGGGATCGACTTGTCCCGTGCGTGACACGAGAAAATGGTAGTTAATGCAAATCTCGTCATTGTGGCAATACGCGCATGACGAGATATCGAATGATAGGCTACACACCGGTAATTTAAGAGTAATGAACATTGTTAGTAACTATGTGTCGTCCATGAACTATGAACGATTACGTGACAGCATATCGAGTTTATATATAAGCAATTCATTTATTAATACATTAGGGTTATACATAAGTATGCATTCTGAAACAAACACTCATACCTATTTATATCATCTGTTGCGGTTTGTAAATTAGCGGTCATTCCAAACATTTCTAGTTGACTGTCTCGGATTCTGACAGTCACATGGCGTGCTTTTGCAATTTTTCGAACCTCTACAGTCTGAAAAGGAAAGTATGTCATAGGTCTCATTTTAACCCAATAATCAACATAAATGTAAATGAGTTACGAATAAAACAACAACGCATGCATTTCGGTAGAATCTTGAGCCTCCTTTAGAGACTATATAATTGTATAAATGAGGTCGGAGTTACGAAGCATACCTGCCGATCATCAAGATAACCAGAATCCTTAATAGTTCGAGAACTGAACACATTTTCAATATTGTCCTCTAAACGTTCAATTGCTTTTGCAATTGTTGAGTCATCCATGGCGTAGAAGTTCAGATTCGCAGAATTACCAGAGAGTGCAGAGAGGTCTAAAATAAAAAGATCGGCTGATAATATTAATAAAGTAGTTACTTACATAATGTTTGACCCACCATGACCCAGACTAATATTTGTCATACATTTTTGTTTAAAAAAAATCCTCTATATTTTCAAGATACATTTCTGACCAAGTTTCATCAAAGATTAGTAAACAATGTAGCTTACAGAGCAATTAAAGAGTTTTCTAAGATTTCATATTATGATTTAGTGTTTGACTCCATTTGATCAAGATTCAAACTTGTTAAAAAATATTGTCAATATAAAGATTGAGATTTTGTTTCAGCATTGTTGTATCATATTTAATGGTTTTAGGGTTGTTAAACTAAAGTTTTTCATGATGATCTATTAGTTAACACCACGACTCTGAATTTAATTTGTCTAGATATCAATAAGATAAAGTAAACTGTATATAATTCGTTTTTAGATTTGACCTACTGACAACGTTTTTGACGCAACTTGACCAAGATTCATAGTGCGTCCTGATAATGTCCTAATAAACATTCATGTTTAATAAAGATTGAGTCATGAATATAGCCGCAATAGCGATAAGAAATGTTTATGTTCAAGGTTTGACCTTGTGACATTATTTTTAAACTCATTAGACCCAGATAAGAACTTGGTCTAGAGATTGACAATGAAAACATTGTGACAAAGCGTCATCTAGACTGCGTCATAAGTTGGTCTTCATTTGTGATGTTTACAAGGCTTTATTTTAGATTTGACCTGATCACATAGTTTGTGACCAAATTTGACCCACATATGACGTGGATAAGGTATTGTAAAGATAATCATTCAGACCAAATTACATCCAGATTAAGTCATGAATATGGCTTCTTGTGTGGTAACAAGGTAACAAGTGGTAACAAACTTTTTCTAAATATTGCACAGATAACCATTATCGTTGAGTCATACACGTGGCGTCCAGATAGGTAGCAACGTTTTTTCTTGGATTCAACTTTGTGATCTATGTAAAGACCACTTATGCCATCGATTCACATTTAATCTAGATATTACCAGAGCCGGCTGACCAAGTTGCATCACGATTGAGTCGTAAATGGCGTTTCTAGAGTTGTAACAATGCATTCTAGGGTTTGATCTAGTAACCTAGTTGTTTTACGTTTAAACTTGACAAATTAATTGTCAAAATAAACATTCTGACCACATATTGTCGAGATTGAGCCAAAATGAGCGGCATGTATGGTGGTAACGAGCGGAAATTTGAAAATAAAATGATAAGACCTGGTATCCTTATATGTTTTATCCCGCTAGACTCTTACTTAAACGTACCAATTTATTTTCGATACTCACACAGATTTTTGCGTGAGTCATAAATATGGCTTTCTGAGTAGTAATAATGATTTTCTAACAATAAACATTGTGACCCCTTTTGACCCAACATACAACTTGGTCTAGATATTATCATGATACACATTTCTGTATGATTGAGAGAACATGTGGCCTCTAGAGTGGCGATTAGCGATACGCCGACGACTCACCCCGCACGATGCACAATCACGAACATAGACTAATCACAATAATTCTTGCTCAAGGTGAGCTAAACAGAATAAGTGAACAAGAATATACCGGTTTTCTAGGCAGACCCTTTTCTATAAGACAAGAAACAACGCCAGCGATTAGTCTAATGTATTTTATGACCCAATCATTAACATAGACTAGACTTGTTTCTTTTTTAACCATTTATGTTCTTAAAGTATGATTGTTCTCGGGATTGTTTTATATTACTCGGTTATAGACATAATAAACTGCTAACCATCAATCAAGTATTCTATTGCAGAAAATATAAATTAAATCATTTTAACAAATTGCAATGCGTTACACTTTAGGCATTATCTTCATAAACTTTCAGTTTCATATATATGAGAGTGGAAACAAAAACGTCTACATAACAAAAGGACACAATACAGATTGCATCATATTTGAATAACACAGAAAACTTCGACATATGGGGAACTAACGCGAGTTTACGATTCATCTCTATTAAATATTACTACTCCAAAACATTTCGCCAGCCTATCTTATCATAATAATAATTATAATTGTTTCGACATACGTGATTCAACGCCTTCGGTGCTTTGAGCCACAGTTTTGAAACTTCCAACCATGTCACCGTGGAGGATCACAATTCTCACATCTATTAAAGAACCGCATCCTGTATTTGCAAACTCGATTAAAGCCTGAAACATCATCTGGGCGGTTTCTGCTGCATTCATATTCCATCCTGTAAAACATGTTTTATAATATGAAATGAACCAGTGGTTGTTGTGCAACAAAAGGCAATTGCGTTACACTTAAACTCATGTACAATGCGACCTTGCCAATAAAGGAGATGATGATGAATACGGTCTATCCATGTTAATAAGACATGTTCAAATAACAATCAGATGGAACGAAAGAGAGTCAACAATAATCTTTAATTTAATTCTTTAAAATATTGATCGAATAAAAATATACCAACCTGTTCCTAATGCCGGAAAAGCTAAACTGCTGAAATGTTTATCTTTTGCTTCGTTGAGACACATATCAACAACATGCTTCCATTCAGATAGAGTTTGTTTAGCGACAACATGCATGATTTTTCTACATGCAAGATTAGGAGCCTTTGTCATCGCAAATCCGTTCTTCTTCATGGTTCCTTCTACAAGTTATAAACACGTTTAACAATTATTGATTCTGATTTAAACAATAGTTTTTGACAAATGATCTCACTGCAGATCCCAAAAGATGTTTTGGTAAAGGCAAATGTTTTGACTGACAGATGTACAAATTGACAAATGCACAACACGTTTTCGCCTTTCTTTTGAAGAAAGGCTCGCTTAATAAAACTGAAAACTATCGAAAGGAAAATGTGTTAAATAAACAGGGATTTTACTTCATTTAGGTTTTATAACATTTGAGCATTTGTTTTCACGGACGCAAATTAGCCTATAAAACGACGTTCATAATAAAAGGCGACGATGACAATGATTGTTTAATGCAATGGTTGATGGAAATTAAAAATGATTAGGATAACTGGTAATGGGCATGATGATTTGTATTTTTATACTACGATGTCTAAGACTAGTATTTAAACAATAAACAAGTCAAAAATTAGTTAAGTTAAAATTGAACAAAATTGAGTAATAACATACACGCACAAACTGCACATCAATGGACATCGATCGTAACGATAACATTTCCACTAATTAGTAGGAAAATACAGAACATATTTAATTGAGGACAAAATTAAGACCTGACCGCAAAGTGCAGATACGGACTTATGTATTGTGTGCAACGGAGTATCGTATGCTGATAAACACTAAACCGATTAAGTAACTATCGAATCCAGAAATTGCAAGGACATGAAATACAGACCCAATGTTTTAAGTTGACCTCTTAATGTGGCATTGAATCGACTTATAATAGTGAACATTCTCCAAAGACATTGTATTTACCCTTATTGAAAGGCCACGAAATGCAATATATGGATGGGCGGATTAATTCGTGGATGAATGGAGGGCGGGCTTAAATGTATAAGCCTAAACCGTGAGGTTCAACAAATGTGCCATCACAATTGTTATTATTTGCATACATTTGCATTTTTTTCAGAGCTGTATAATGAAAGATAATGTAATATTGTTTTTTTGAATGATGGCTTACAGTGTTATTTTGTTCTTATAGTTGGGGTTTCCGATGTTTTCAAAAGCAGTTTAGTCATATCAAGGCAAAATTAACACTTTTCCTTGGCTAGATGGTGTATAAATACTACGTTCACATACTTATGCAAGTCACTGACAACTGTCCAACTCGAATATCGGATGTAGGGGAGGATGGCCGTAGAAAGGATTAACTGACAAATTGCCACACAAGGTGTAGGACCGGGGATCGAACCCGCAATCCTCAATTATGTAGTCTAGCGATTTACCAACTGAACTTTGTAATTATTCGGTTTCTCGCCGTATTTCAGTTAAATAACGGGTTTCAGACTATAAACATTTGTCCTAGGTCAGCTTAGCTTTCTTAAGCGATGAACTAGTTGTATGTGCACAACATACGTTGCAGGGTTGGGTGTCTAACTTATGAACTCCGTGCAGAAAAGAGCCAGTTTAGGATTTAATAGTGATATATTGACCCTCGTGTTGTCTGTTTGTGCATGTGTACTTAAATCTGAATTTAACAAATATATAACATTCTATGTGCTGCTTAAAACATACTACCAAATAAGATGATAAACTTTCAGTAAAAGTAATAGGATGTTAATGGTACAAGTATCCACCGAGCTTAAAATGTATCCAAACTTAGAATGAATAGAAAATAATTGTACATACGCATGGATTTAGCTTCCGTCACAAGAGTCTCTCCACATATGCGAACAAGGGCGTTTGACACGTTTCCTAAAAATATGAAAGTATGTTTTTCTTGCACAATACTGTACTTGTAAAGTGAACATATTTGCTTACGTCCTGTCTAGCCGATGGAAACCTAAAATATATATACAACAAGAGGGCCATGATGGCCCTGTATCGCTCCACTGTTTTTATGCGAAAAAAGCGTGCAATGCGCATGGGTTGAAATGTACAGGATCGTTGAGCAATTGACAATCATATCCACAATTCATGAGTCACGATTCACAAACGGAACAACGAATCATTAGTAATTAAAAAGCAGCATATACGATAGTTAAGAACATTGCACTCCATTAATTCAAACACCTTCTCAATCACAATGATTTCTACCCCACCCAGCCAATTTATAAATAGTCCTTTACAATATTATTTCTCGTCTGCAATCTTTTTCTATTTGGGGCAGTCCAAAATGTGTCGTTTGGTAAAGGGTTAACACTTATGGATAGTTAACATGTTGGTCTACCTTTCACGCTCGACATGTATGCATTTATCTCTTATAATTAAAAAGTTATTCCAAGTGTATTTTGATAAACATTTAGTTTGAGAAGAAAATAGTTTATTCATCCCATAATGAATAAAAAGCAAAAACGCATAGACATGCAAAGTTCAACGACTTCCTGTGGCCATGTTTTTTGACGAATCAAATTTTCTTGAACAACTTTTCAATGGGAGCCTTCAAGAGATAAATTTGGCCCCAGTGGCATAATTTGAACAAACTTGGTAGAGAACTATTAGATGTCACTACATACCAAATTTGGTAGCCCTAGGCCCATTGGTAATGGACAGGAAGATTTTTAAAATTGCATTAAAGAGGCTTTATAAAAGCATATGTTCAGTTTTGTCACCCCCGGGGCAGGGTCAAATTTGAGCCCAGGGAAATTATTTGAACAAATTTGGTAGAGGACTATTAGATGTCACTACATACCAAATTTAGTGGCCCTAGGCTCTATAATTATGAACAAGAAGATGTTTAAAGTTTGCACAAAATAGGCCTTATTTAAGCATATGTTCATTTTTGTGACCCCTGGGGCAGGGTCAAATTTGACCCCAGGGGCATAATTTGAACAAACTAAGTAGAGAACTATTAGATGTCACTATATACCGAATTCGGTAGCCCTAGGCCCTACGTTTATGGACAAGAAGATTTTTAAAGTTTGCACAAAAAGGCAATATAAGCATATGTTCATTTTTGTGACCCCCGGGGCAGGGTCAAATTTGACTCCAGGGGCATAATTTGAACAAACACAGTAGAGAACTATTAAATGTCACTACATACCAAATGTGGTAGCACTAGGCCCAATGGTTATGGACAAGACGATTTTTAAAGTTTGCACAAAATAGGCTTGAAATAAGCATATGTTCAATTTATTGACCCCCAGGGCGGGGTCAAATTTGACCCCAGGGGCATAATTTAAACAAATTTGAAAGATGTTCACCCTTAGGAACATTTGTGAGAAGTTTTATCAGAATTGAACTTGAAGTTTAGGAGAAGAAGATGTTTAAAGAGAAAGTTAACGCAAGGACGCACGCACGACGGACACAGGACCATGACATAAGCCCCGCTAGCCTCTGGCCAGTGGAGCTAAAAAATAAGACAGCCAAGTGATATCAATACCTTTCGTTAGATCAAATGACTCGTTGGAACTGTTGACAATGCAGTCTACATCCGCTTTCGTAATGTCACCCTGATGTATTGTTATTCTAAGGCTGCCAATAAGGAAGACGTCTGGTACCTCTTCGAGAAGTCGATCTTCGTCTAGTTTATCAAACACATTGTCGGATGTTATTGTTAAAAGGTTTTGACGATTGTATGTATTAACCAGGTGTTTTATTATTACGAAGTAAAACTTTTTCCTAATAAATAACACAGTACCCCGGTGCACAATAAATTGACAGCATACACGTTATTGCTATTACAATTCATAAATGCGATGTTGTTGCATTCATGTAATATGCTGTTGACTTGTAAGACTACGTTTACCATTCAGATTCAGTTTAAAAGAACATATAAATGAAACGCACGTTACACACATGCATTTAAAATAATTAATAGCAACACAGTACAACAAATAAAAACCATAGGTTGAGTAGAAACTGATAACTCATTATTAAGGAGAGTGGAAACTACGGTTAATATAATACTTAAATTATGTACTAATTTTCATCGTATATATTCTGTCTGGTCATTATTTTATGTCATCATTAACATATGATTCTAATACATTAATTACAATAAATGTGCGTAGGTGTAATACCATGGTTTAAGCATGGACACTTTTTTATGTTGTTATTGTTGTCAAATAGGTTTTAATAATAACTAACACTTGTTTTGATAGTGTCTTACCAGTTGATACCGTTCTATCGTTTGTCAATTAACACTAGTTTTGCCACAAACTAGTTAACAAAAGGACTACGTACAAACGTCCAGAATTCGGTTAATTAACAAATGTGACATATACGGAATCATAACATATTGAATTTTAGGAAATAATATTTGCTGTTTTACAGTAATTGGTTTTAAAAACCTAAATCGTATACTGTAATATATTAATAACGGCATATTAAAAAAGGGAATTTTAAGTGTTTAATGCTTCAATGGACGACATAGCGCATGTGCTTACGTGGTATTTCAGTTTAAATACAACCTTAAAACTAATCAAAACATACAACACACTTTATAGGAAGCAAAATCAATGGCTAAAATACATTGTTGATCGTAAGATATCAAATACAAAACGTTGACAGATTAGCAAGCAGCATTCTCTAGAATTTGATTCGATACATAAAGTCAAACACATATACAGATTGTATAGGGCATCTAAATAATTCATTTCATCATGACGTAAGGTGAATACTTAGCAAATAACATAGGAGCTTGGCCGGACGTCTATTATCGGCCTGCTACCGATATTACGGTTCGAGATTATAAACGTATAGTTTATCATAATCAAACGATTATACATAAGTTAATTACAGATAAATGGGCACGTTTTAACCCAGAGACACGGTAGGATAATGTCTTGTCAGTGAGCGACATTTGACACATTGCAAAACACAAAACAGCATCTACCACAAAATTAATACACAATGCAACACCAAACGCAAATGGATAAAACTCGAGGCGCAGTAATGGAATAGGCATCGCACATAATAATTGATGTATCACATTTAAAATACGTTAAATATTAATCAATTAATCAAACATAATTACCTCTGATATTAATTGAGGTTTCTCTATCAAATTGATCGTATTCTTGTTCTTGAGCATTTTCTCGTTTGGCCCATTTGCTAAGCTCATCTTCAAACGCCTACAGATTAGAACAGCTTATCAATAAAAATGTTCTTACCATACAAAAGGGGCATATAGACTCTTTACTGCTTACCCAAGTAGTGTCATTTACAAGAAGAATGTGTTAAGATTTGTCTAAGGAAGTATATACAAACCAGAAAAATCCCCTATACGCTGTTGAATAGCAAACATAACAAATGTGATCATTTTTGCTTCAAACAATGTTTTGACAGTGTTAATTGTTTTAAACCAATTTTAGTCTTTTATGACATACCTTTGCATAAAACCAGAACGATTTGGACAAAAATATCATTCATAGATTTTAAAACAGCCCATCTCTTAAGGAAAAGATGTGGTTTTAGTAAATAACGCAAAACGCACCACGAATAAATCTCACTCTAAGCACGTTTTGAACAGGCGAGCTGATACAAGGTCTACCAAAAATATTAATAGAATCACCGTTATCTTCACTTTAGTTTTGACTACTAAATCAAGAAATTGAACAAACCTTATACTATACTACATACCTTTACAGTCGCAAAATCCTTCGGATAAAGTATAAAATCTGCATTCACGATTGTTGAGACAGGATTATCGGCAGAGAATTCCGAGACAGCCTTAAACATTTCTGTAGCAACCACATTTCTAGGGTAGCCAAGATTGCCAGTGCCTATTGCTGGGAATGCTATGCCACGGAGATTCAGCTTTTGTGCTTCTTCCAAGCAAAGTTTGACGGACGCCTTCAGTTTCTTTCAAAAATTAAATACGAAAATGGAAATTGATCGATTACAATTTATGTCGAATGAAATGCATAATTCCGCACAATAATAACTGCTTTGTAATGTACAAAAGTGAATTCAAATGAAATTGCATTTCATAATGATTTTCTAGTACTGCTTTGAACAAGAATATAACACTACGAAGTTACTCGGAATTTCCTATTAACGATATACATCAACATGTGTGAGTTTATTTAAAAACACCTTCAATAAAAAGACTTCCTCTGAAAGTATCAAGGTATCATTGGAATATCTTTTTCGAATAATTATCCACTCATTAAGTGAGACGGACTGGCGAAAAGATAAACGGAAGATGCATTCACTATTGATCACAAAGTACAATCGGTGTCAAAACTTTACAATACAAAACATCACCATGAGGAAACGGAAATATTTACTCATAGACCTAACATTCTTGCCTTGACCTTTATCTCTACAGTTTTATCAAATTCCATTTTGGAATTACAGTTACAGAGTGGAAGCAAAGTTTTGACGGGCCGATACATTGATACTTACATCTATAGATTTCCGACCATTCCATGTGGAAACAGCGCAATGAATAACGTTGGTACATTGCAGTCTGTAACCTTTTGTCACAGCAACCCGATCTTCAGTGATTCCGATCGGATAGTTTTGCCTAAGTTCCTGCTGTATTTCAGGACCCGCTTTCTTCAAAATAGTGTTTGACACGGCGCCATACTCCATATCAAGATTCCTTGAAGTCGTGCTGACTATAGCTGGCATCTTGCAAACAAAACAGTGGGGTATTAACAAAAAGTGTTCTTACTTTCGTTGGATAATGTTAGCACATTTGGTCTTTTGTATTTATGGAATTCGGTGATACATGCAATTACTGCAAATGAGGCTAGGACACACGCAAGTGTTGGATGCATTGACAGTGACAGTTTAAAAAGACCTGCCAACCTTACAAGTTATTTTCAAATATCTTTACTTTATGCATTTAACCATCAAAAAATAAAATATCCATGTAAGATTATTATATATACATGTACAAAGGATATGATCTTCGACAACAGTCGTTTGTCAAGCATACCACCGTTTCAGGTTGTGTAGATCATTTCTAGCAGTACTATTAATGCAGGTATTGCAGGATTATTTTTTATAATATAAGTGAAGGGTAAATTAATACTAACGGTTTGTTCTGCAATTTCCTCTTTCTTAACGGCAACAGTAATTCTTCCTAGCTTGACTGGCAGTAGTGATGCACTTTCATCAGTTTTCGTGCTTGTCAATTGAGGACCGGCTACAACGGTCATTGATGGCATGTAATTTTTAAATTTAATAACAACTATGTTAAGAGTAATGTACTCAGTTTGTAAACACAAGTTATATTGCGAGCAACGAAATATGTGTGATGCGACTTGTCCCCAAATCTTTATAAGGATCACTAGACTATGCTTACAATCATGAGGAATGGTTTTATAACAAGTTTCCATGTTAATCAAATGAGAAGTCCAAATAATTAACATGAGAAGTCCAAATATTTGGTTGACCTTGACATTGACCTTAAAAAAGTGATATACCACTTGCAATAAACACTTGACATAATGTCATTAGTATTTATTCCGAACGCACGTTATTCGCAATAAAATTATGAGCTTAACAAATACAAATTCTTTCACATTGTACGAAACAAAGATTTTTGAAATTGGCACGTTGTCGTGATAAGATTGATGATCATTTTAGCCTATTTATTATAAACTATTCACAATTAATTTGCGGGCAACACACACATTAACAGAATCAATGCAAGACATACGAACATCACGTGTCGTCTATGACACGAACATTTGAGTCAGAGACAATTTTTCACGCGACATTTCGTCTAGATGATATGAGCAGTTTTCCTAGTTTAGTACAAAACAGTTCTTCCATTAAATAAATATTTGAAAACAAGAGCTGTGTTTGTTAAACACAATGCCCCCTACTACGCTTTGAAGCCAAATATTTGACCTTTGACCTTGAAGGATGACCTTGACCTTGACCTTTCATCACTCAAAATGTTAAGCTCCATGAGATACACATGCATGCCGAATATCAAGTTGCTATCTTTAATATTGCAAAAGTTATGAGCAATGTCAAAGTTTTGGGACAGACACACACAATGACAAACAGACAGACAGACAGACAGACAGGCCAAAAACAATATACCCCCGATCATTCGATCCGGGAACATAAAAAACGTTGTACAAGCTTGCATAACACAGTCAGCAAACGTCTTCTTAATATATGTACTCAACTGTTGTTCTTATAAACACTAACGAAGTTAAATTTCCTTATTTCGTTTTTGACGAAGGCTCAAATCACCGTGTCGAGGAAACTTCGAATAGTTTTAAAATATAATATCTAGATATCTATGAAAACTTAAACCAATCCCATAGAGGCCATGCTCACCGATTGAATACAATACATTGGTTTATTTGAAGAGCGTCATATAGACAAAATGCATGTGAATACAATTAAATCGGATAATGCATTTTTATATTTATACATTTTTGTAAAGTTGCGATTGTTAACCAGAGGTCCACATGTACCAAATCTCATAATTTTGGTATTGGGACATCAAGATCGCGGAGGTACATTAATTGGGATATCAAACGAGAAAACGATACCATATTTATAAAGTAAAACCATTTTATTTTATTAAGTGTTGAAATCGAGCCGGACTTTATTGCATCACGTGATACACGGATAAAAATTAATGACATAATCGTTAATTTAATTCAACTTTTGCGGAGATGTTTAAAACATAAAATACAGAGCCACATTATGTAAATTGGCCTTTTGATTGTTTTTAATACTAGTTTTACTTTCAGTTCATATAGCCTCAAAAGGTTACTATTCCTTTGCTCTGGTTATGCATCCACAAATTAAGTAGTAAATAGGTAAGCTTAATTAAATGTATTCTTTGTAATTGCTTATTTGAATTGCGATGGTTTGACGCACTTTAATTGTGTTTGAATAAGTCTGTGTAAAGTGTAAGATTGTGATCACCTTTAAACCGGTTCAAACGCAAAGTCTTTGCATTAACGATACGAGGCGATGACCCCATTTTTACTAATGGTTATGTGTGTGTACTTGTGTGTCTTGTCTAGTACATATGTTTTTGTCTCGCTGTTAGGCAATTGGTCAATTGCCATAAATAAAGAAACACATGCTATAATATGATTTCTTTTCTGCAGGTGCAGCTTAAATTTTCTTTTATTGTAATAAAGGATACGTTAGTAAATTAAATGTGTTCATGTTTGTTATTCCCAGAAAAATGTTATATCAAAAGCCTATATACTTGAAAAAAGTGTAACATTTCCAATATCTCCTTCCCATGTCGCATAACGGGTAATTTATCTGCACGTGAATATATATCATAAAGTCTTGACGGATCATTCGAAAAGTGCTTACCTTCATCGTATAGTCCGTTTCCACCATCACCACTGTCTTCATCAGATAATTTCACTATCACAGGATAGACACTTTCAACAGACTTCATAAAACCTCTGCCTTTTTCGGAGTGCATAAGCTCAGAAATGCCAGGTTTCAAAATCGTGTGCTGTTTATTCTGTACCTTTCCGGCCAATGCCTCAATTTCTTGTTTTACGATTTTGATGGCACACCGTGTTCCGGCTATTTTTATTCGGTATCTTTGAGGGCAGGCAAAACGAGTGGCATCGTGTTTTTCTATTATAGTCTGTAAGTGCCGTGAATAATGTTTAATCAAAAGTTTTCCAACGCTTTTCTTTACAAAACATTCCTCAACATATTCAGTATTTTTATCCAGAAATTCGTTAATCTTGCCTAATGATGCACTGTGAATATCATCAGTACTTACTAACATCATACCTTCTGGAATATCTGTTATGGACATTATTTCTGAATGTTCTTTGTGCAGACAATTAATGAATGTCAACCAAGAATTGTCCTTCATCAATATTCTATTTTCTGGTGTGAGTTGGATTTTCGATTTGGTCACAGATTTGCAAACAACGTCGATTGCTTGATGTAGCATGTCTTCAGTTTTGATCATTACATGCAAATTTCCATTCAGAACTTGCCAAACCGCAACAACATTTTCGTTTTCCAGTTGTTTTAGAATATATTCTTGCACCAGCTTTTTCTCAAATGTTTCTGCAATTTCACTCGGTATGTTTTTTTCAATCGTTTGGAAAGTATTTTTTAATTCGTGCATTTCAATCTTGATTTTGTTTACCACCTCTTCCTTACCATGAATTTCAATTTGATTAGATTGTAGATTTACTGTAACTTTAGCACCCACATATTTCCCACCCATTCGGAGCGGAAACCGGTCAGCCAATATCATTTTTGTTTCAATTGGTTTCAAATTGCTTATTATTCGTTTTATCATAGTTTTTTCATTAAGAGAGGCAATAACTATTTGGTTTACGTCGTGTTTTAAAGATAAAACCTTTTCTTTGTTTCCTACTAAATATATATTATATGTGTCTTTTTGTATTATGATGGATTCATCGTCGATCATTTTCTGTTCTTGAAGTATTGTTATGACGTCATTCCAAATATGTTGCCCAATGTCAACATGTTCAACCACATATGTGTTCATTAAGTCATCGAAATAACTCCTTACATCTGTCGACCAGGTCATGGCCAGATTAACATGATTAGGCACATCTTCCGACAGTGTGCAACAAAGTTCAACATCTTCAATATATCCGCCTGATTGCCATCTTACAGTGCAATATCGCATTGCCATTTTCTGGTTCAGATCATCTCTATTGTTGATTGAACGATTCAGAAAGAGGATCTTTGGAACACTTGCCTTCACTGTGAAAGAGTCAGGCTTTTTAAATTTCCGTTCAATTGTGTCATCTTCTGCCCGTCCGATACATGAAAAGTATCTTTGTACATCCAACGTACGATTATTAATGGTATGGTGTTTTAGCAGAACTTTATCTACAACTGCAAAGAAAAAGGAAAGTTACACAATACCGATTCGTCTACAGATGTGAAATACGCTTAAAAGCGCTTATAAGCAACCCATTTAACGTTACACGTTAACGCATGTACAATCTGCAATTATAAGCATTTAAATGCTTGATAGTCAACATAATTTTTCAAATCTAAATTAAGCTTGACGTCATTTATGTACATTAAAAAAACACACTTATTAACACGAATGGTTTGCAACTTGGTTCTGTAACTCAATCGATCCAACAATTGTAATACAGTTCACACATACCTGTATAGTCAACGAAGTATACCAGACAATATTTTTGACTGTTACACATAGTAACTTTTTCGACATGCCCTCCGTTGCTTCTGTTGGTATTTTCAAAGTAAAGCGTGATCATATCTTCAGTAACGGCATGGTTGATGTTGAAAACAATTATACAGTTTGAAATGGGAACTAGATCAAATCTCAAGAAAGAACCTTCGACAGATTTCGCCTTGCAAACCTCGTGTATCTTCGGTAAATCTTTAATAGAAAACATCCGCAAGGCAAAGTTGCATGGAAATATTCTTATAAAATAACTTTTTAGGCCAAGTTACAATTCGGAAACAAATACAATTAGCTGAGCTTCAACATTGAATTGCAACGGACGCGCATGGATCGTGCATGCGACTCATCGTCTGGTCATATATATGTATAGTGAGTCTTTCGATGCATTTCGAAGTGATGAATGAATTCGAAATATCAGACTTACTAAACATCGGACTCGCAATTAAATATACTGACCAATAACAGCGATGCCTTTCATACACAATTTCAAAAATGAAAGGGTATATTTTAAATAATACCTATATCTCCCTCAACGGTTACCAACGCAGTGTTGTCATGATCTGCATGATACACCAAAGTACCAGGTACAATCGTAAGCCCAACTTTAGCCTCCAAGTATAAATTCAGGACAGTAAATGTGATTTTTGGGTTTAATCCATTGATCAGCAGTTTGTTTGGATAGCAGGGAGGAGGAACCGGTGGAGTATGTAAAGACACTTCTAATTTCTGTCCGTCAAGTACGTGCGGTCTCTCAGCAACAGCTTTGGCCACTACATAATACAAAAACAAATCGTATTCTTAATGGCTATTTACGATTGTAGTATGCCAACACAAAATATAAATTCACCAGAGTTATATTTGCAGGTCAAACAAAACGTTTGTATTCGATTACATCTTGCTTTGAGAATATATGATTATGTTAAGCGACTCAAGTAAAACCATATTTAGTTTAACAACGTACCCGACTCGTCTTTAAACTGTATGTAAATAACATCTTCATCTTTATCGTCAGTGAATAGGTTTTCAATGTCACCGCCACTCGACTTTTTCCTGTTCTCAAAATACCACTGTACTGATTCTCTGCTGTGCACGCGTCTCACACCACGAATTTTTATCGTGTTCTCTGATTGTGATTTTATTTCCCGGTCGTCGGACATATTTTGTGATATTTTGGCTTCATTTGTGTTAACTTCTGACGTAAGTTTTGTTGATTTGCTTGGACTAACTAATTCAACGGTAACGTCATTTCTCAGAAGGCGATGTTTACCTTTGGCCGTAACCTGTTTTGCAGCTGTATGAAAAAATGCAAATACAAAGTAAGTAAGGAATAGGATGGCACCATAAACGTATTCAGTATTACGTGGTGAGTTCTTCTAAAACCTGCACGATCATAAACTTGTCTAAGGACCAGTTTACACTGTAATATAACAATTGGAAAAACAAAATGTACACAAATAGTCAGAAAATAAATTCCGCATATTATAGAAAGGCATATTAAATAGGGCTTTACAATGCCCGGAGTGTGGTCTTTTTTTAATGCATGCACATTATTTGAAAAGTTAGGCATAGTACTTTTCCCCCAAAGGGGCGTTTGTAGTTAACAACTATAGTATTCTTCCTTAGAGTCGTGAAACGTCCTTACCTTTGATGTCTTCAAATGTGATATAAAAGGCACTTTCGTTCGATCGGAACTCAATATTCGATATTTTACCACCGCCGGACTTCTTTTCATTTTCAAAATACATCTCGAAAAAGCCTTCGCAGTCCTTTTTCATGATTTCCATTGGACCACGAACGATGACAGTGCTTTGTTTACCAGGATTGTTGATTTGTACCGATATCTCCTTTTTCTTGAATATAATCGGTCGGTTAGCCATAACGGTCTGCACATCTGAAAGTTTTACATGTATGCAAAATACACAATTTGTCAGAAATTATAGCATGTGTATTATTTGTTCGTAATACAATGATATTTTGTAAACTCAGTAATTGTAGTTTATACATATTATATTATATAAGTTAAATATGTACATTTTTCAGAGCTCGACATGTATGCTCATAGCGAGACCAAACAAAAGATATATCAAAAAGTACTATATAAATATTGTGTATTGAATGCTTTACACCACGTGCAGTAATAATATGGCTATACTATTTTAAAAGTTATAATTACATTTCACTTCAACAAGAGCGTTATTTTATGATAACATATTTCAGTTTAAATATCAGTTTTACGCTTTAAATGTTAATATTGAAAAATACAGAATAGCCCTGAGTAAGCTAAGGTTATCATCTCATACAAACTGGCAGATGGAATAACACTGAAAGAGCTTACATAACTTTCCCAAATTATAACGTCCTAAAGGACAATTACCACTTTCTTTCTGAGTGTAATATTAACTTTCATTTCAGACATAAGTATATCCCATTATACTTTGATTTTAAGCCAAGTATGTTTGAATGCGCTGTGTTATGTTCTTCCCTAAACCGTTTGCTGTGTATGTCTATGAGCTTTTCATATGAGCAAGATATTTGATTGGAATAATAATAATGATAAGAATGAAATCAAATGATAAAACAACAGTGCAACAGTGAGCAACAATGATTACAATAAGTTAAGAAAAAGGAATACTTGACTTTTTAGATAATATCAAACTTCAAACAAATGTAGCCAAATGAAACGTTCAAAATACAAACCATTTTCAGAACCATAGACGATTATTGCACTCGATGACCCTTCGTCAAATTGTAAATCAACAATTTCCACATCACCGAATTTTCTTCTGTTTTCAAAAAAGATTCTTAAATCATCTTCGTCAATGCCTTCTGGCAATCCACTAACACTGATGCTTTGATTTGGAGAATATTCCTCTTCAAATTTCTGCACCTTTACTAAATTTCCCTTCATTTGAAAGGTCCCCATCCTAATAAGAGTACTGGCATCTGAAAAACGAATGCTTTAAACTACCTAAAGGCAAGGGCAAATCAACTCTACGACTTTGAGTTTATGTTGGTACCTCAGTGTTGTACACCTAAAAATTGCCTTGTTATTCAACTTTATATATTTTAAGATTTTCTGTTCCGTAACTGAATTTGTTTTATATAAATAACAGTTATTTCACTCACATCATTTCCTTTATTTTCAATGTTAATATAGTTTACTAGTAAACGTGCGTTGATGATATGTTCTCAATTACATATCTCTTTTGTATGTTATTGTTGACTGTATGATAACATGGCAACATTTATGACTTTATAGTGTCGTTACCTTCAGGAGTTTCCATATCCACAATTGCAGCATTGATATCGTTGTGTACAACAATGTTCGCAACGGACAATGATCCCATCTTTCTGCTTTCCAAAAATATTTGAACATCTTCTTCACCTACACCGCTTGGTAAATTTGTTATTTTAATTTGCATTGAATGTGGTGTTTCTTCCTTTTGATTAGGATGTCGTCGATCGTTTACCGTTTCCCACTCATCATAACCTAACAACAATAAAAATCAATTCAATTTGAATATTGCAGACGCTTACTTATTAATAAAATCTTTACAAGAACACAAAAAAAAAATCAGAATGTTTAGAATAGAACAATATCACTTTCAAATATTGACAGTTAAGGTATGTTTGTTATAAACTTAAATTATGATCGGTTTGGCCATGGTTAATTTTGAAATGTACATTATGCATGCGTATGCATTTCATATGTACATGTTCACTGTACGTTGAGCAATTGCAAACAATACTATCTAAGTAAAGTCTAAGTACACTTGAGGTCAAGCTCAAAGTTGAATTGGGTGATATGTGTGGGTTGGTCGAAAGCAACAACAATCTTAGAAACGAAGTTTAGTAACGGGAGATGCTTATACTTTCGTAACAGTATAATTTACTCAACCAATAGATATGTACTTATGAGGTCAATATCAAGGCCAATGTGAGATTAGGAGATATAGATGGATAGTGAATTGTTATAAAAAAAGTGTAATTTAAATGGTTGTAGAAATTTAGTTCGGTACCAGAAAAAAACAAGAGGCCCATGAGGGCCTGAATCGCTCTACTGGCTGGAATGTCAATGGAATGGAAAGTCAACATGCAAGGAAATAATGAAAACACAAATCCTTTCATCCTTGCCAAATGAATTATCAGATGGCTTATAGTTTATTTAGTTTTAAATTAATACTTGCAACCAATAAAACAACCTTCTTAAATGCCTCGGACCAAAACAAATTCAAGTTGAGATAATTCTGGACTTTTTACTTTGATGTAATCCATTTTCAATAGGGTTCGAGTCGTCATTAATATAAAAACACTGAACAAGTTTGAAACGAATTGGATGAAAACTGTGGAGTTTATCGCGTAAACAAGAAAAGTGTAACGCATGCACGGACGCACGCAAGGACGGACGGTCTGATGTAACCCATTTTCAATAGGGTTCGAGTCCTCATGAATATAAAGACACTGAACAAGTTTGAAAAGAATCGGATGAAAACTGTGGAGTTTATCGCGTAAACAAGAAAAAGTCTAACGCACGGACGGACGCACGCACGGACGGCAGACGGACGGTCTGATGTAACCCATTTTCAATAGGGTTTGAGTCCTCATGAATATAAAGACACTGAACAAGTTTGAAAAGAATCGGATGAAAACTGTGGAGTTTATCGCGTAAACAAGAAAAAGTCTAACGCACACAAGGACGCACGGACGGACGG
The DNA here is from genome assembly GCA_007657795.1 of Dreissena rostriformis. Taxonomy (NCBI): domain Eukaryota; kingdom Metazoa; phylum Mollusca; class Bivalvia; order Myida; family Dreissenidae; genus Dreissena; species Dreissena rostriformis. The sequence goes on along the minus strand of VMBQ01001103.1, from coordinate 107,457 downwards.
ACGGTCTGATGTAAACAATTTTCAATAGGGTTCGAGTCCTCATAAATATAAAGACACTGAACAAGTTTGGAAAGGATCGGATGAAAACTGTGGAGTGTATTGCGTAAACAATAAAAAGTCTAACGGACACACTCATGGACGGACGGACGGTCTGATGTTACCAATTTTCAATAGGATTCGTGTCCTAATTAATATAAAGAGACTGAACAAGTTTGAAAAGAATCGGATGAAAACTGTTGAGTTTATCGCGTAATCAAGAAAAAGTCTAACGCACGGACGCACGGAAAAAACCACGCCATGACATAAGCTCTTCTGGCATTTGGCCAGTAGAGCTAAAAACAGTTTCAAACACTTGCATGTACAACTAATACAGTCTTTTACTCAATACCTTGTATAAAAGTTAAACATCACTTACGATCACAGTTTCCATAATGGGCTTGTGAGAATGTAGGCTGGTAAGCTAGTTGGTGTCGTTGCTGGTGATGTTGCTGTCGCTGATTCTGTTGTTCGTGTTGTGCATACATAACGTTATTAACGTTATGCTCGGGTTCATTAAAACCATGATACAGTCGATTGGATGTTTGTACACCTATTGATTGTAATGACTCGTATTCCTGCCGCATGCGCACCTGTTGTGCAGGAAATGGACCATGAAATTGACCAATCGGCTCGCGTACATGACTTTGGTTTCTTTGTATGTGATCTAGAACAGTATGTCCTCGACCTGTCTGCAATTGGTGTGCTGCCATATTAATGTATTCATTAGGTGGACTCATCTGGGCCGTTCCTTGCACCAACGGTACATTGATTTGATCACGCTGACTTATACTGTGACCTATATATACATGACTTGGGGTCTTCTGTTCATGTATTTGAAACATCTTCTCGTGGCCTGAATCCACGTTTGAATCCATACCAACATTCACGTGATCCCCTTGCTGATATGCTGGATAGGTATAAACCTGACCCTCATGATCCAGTGTTTGACCGATTTGAACATGCATTGAATCATTCTGATTGGAATCCGGCCCAGATACAGCCATGCTAAGATTTAAATTAGAATTATCTACTATTACTTGTCCAGAGTTTGTGTCATTCTGAACATAACATGCACCTATCTGGCCCAACTCTTCGACCGTCTGAAAATGAAAAAGATCCGTGGGTTTTACATCTTTATCGATCAGACTAACCCCAGTTATTGCAGGCTCTTGATCGATCGGTTCCTCTCCCATTCCCATCCCCATAATACATGGACTTCTACGAATCTGCATTTCATCAATCTGACCAAAATTAGGCCTTATCCGACCGTCCAAATGATCTTTTTTGTAGTCCTGAAATAGTATCAATTACATTTTATGGACCAAACGTATTTCTATGGGAAGTTAGTATTCGAAGTCTAAACCAAGGTATTTGTTAGTAACGGGTTTCTTCTGATTCATGGCAAAAATATTGATTGTATATACTCTCGTTCTTCCGTGGACTTAACGTTGTTATGCATAATTAAATGCGCAAAATGCACAAAACTTAATGTATGTAATAGGTATACAATAACACGATTATTTAACTGCGTTGTGTACAAAACAGGGATATAACTAGACTCGTGCACAATTGGCATAGTAAAATGTGACTCGCCTATCGTTTCGTCCAATAAAGCATGTAAGCTATGCACTCATCAAAAAATATCACCGTATTATACACAACACTTTTAAACAACCTAATGTCATGGCACTTTAATTACCAAAATATAGAGAAGTATACATGAACACTCCGTTACTACACGTTTATTCATGAATATTTGCGGCTATACAAAAAAGTACTGCTTAAAGTGAGAGGTTTGCCTTATAAATTCTAAAAATTGAGAAAAAAGAAAACAGCTTAATATAGATTTAATTTGAAGTCCACATTGTTGATTTATATTACAGGTGCGTATTTTATAAAAGAATTTTTTTTTACGAAGACATCAGCATGAAATAAATACAACTTTATAAAATGCGTTACACAATATATAACAAGAGTGTCAACTGTCACAAGATACGCCCGTTATTCTTGAAATGCACTAAGTGACCCCGTGACCTAGTTGTTTATCCGGCATGACTCATATTAGGACTTGATCTAGATATTGTCTAGATACAACTTCTGACCAAGTTTGGTGAAGATCGGATGAAAACGTTTTGAATTAGAGACCGGACACTGCTGTGGACGCCGCCGCCGCCCGCCCGCCCGCCAAGGGTGAAACTATAATACGTCCCGTTTTGAAAAAAACGGGCGTATAAAGGATCCTGCATTGGAAGTATGAATACAAAATTAAAATAAAAACGGGAATCAAACTGTCAACTTAGCAGATTTTGAGATTATGTAAAACACAAATGATACTTTAAGCCCTTTTCAATTACAGTACCTTTAATTACAAACATAGAAAAATATACTTGAAAGTGATTTTATCGGATGAACATTATAATATGACAAAAAATAATGAGTTTATTTTAAAATTTGGTAACACAATAGCGGTCGGAATACAAGTTTGTGTGTATAACAAATAAAAAGCATATCAAGGGTTATACAGTTTTGCCAACAATACAGAGGTCCCTTATCCGTGAAAGCCTTTATCAGTTGTTTATATTGTGTAACCTTCGTACTTCTCTCTATCTGCAACGTTTCGTCAAGGTGCTTACATGTTTCATATAAACCTCACAACCCTATCTATGGGAATACCATGTTTGATGATAGTTTATTTTGTCTTTTTTGAGGTATTTCAGTTGGAACGAACACAAAGACAAGGTATATTAATTTGATTTTAAATTGTTATTTCGTTGCACTCAATATACCTTGTCTATTGAAATTAGTAGTACTAGTAGTACTACTAGTACTACTAGTACTTGTAGTAGTAGTAGTAGTAGTAGTAGTAGTAGTAGTAGTAGTAGTAGTAGTAGTAGTAGTAGTAGTAGTAGTAGTAGTAGTAGTAGTAGTAGTAGTAGTAGTAGTAG
>VMBQ01001103.1:11706-102001 GCA_007657795.1 Dreissena rostriformis | reverse complement strand
GTAGTAGTAGTAGTAGTAGTAGTAGTAGTAGTAGTAGTAGTAGTAGTAGTAGTAGTAGTAGTAGTAGTAGTAGTAGTAGTAGTAGTAGTAGTAGTAGTAGACATACAAATAAACACCTCGTTTATCTTTACAATAAGATTTATTTATAAAAACCTTTCCTAGTGTGTAAACGATGCGGGCACAGTATGTCATTTCGCAATTAAATACACAATACCACGAAATCCATATTTCACTTTCTTCACATTAATGATAAAAGACACTACCGACTTCGGATTACCCGGATAGTTACCATAACCCTTTTGAAACAAATATTGCTTTCTTATTTATATTATAACGATTTTGTTCTATCAACTATTATTCACATTTGATATTCACTGATTTGGCAATCCCGAATGTTCCGTGAGATCGTTCGTTCTTTCGATAGGCTTAATTGTCTTCAAAACGACGCAATTTGCAAACGAGTCAGCAAAGTACATGTAATATAAAACAGACGAATTTTCAAAGACCGATTTTGATTGAAAGATTGAAAATCAAACGACAGCCAATGCCATCGCTCCTTACATAAATGCTACTAGTGCAATATGCAGATAATGTGTGTGCTAACAGTGTGATATGCGGATGGGTTTTAATATCAGATTTTGCCCCTTTATGAAATATGTGGAATCGGTTATCCCAAATCACCCCCGTCAAAAGTTTACAAGAACCTAAAAAATAACCCCTGGGTCAATAAGTAGTTTAGTTAACTATATATCCAAAGCAAATGACACAGACGTTTTTATATCCATGAAGAAGCTAATTGATAAGGCTATTGATTATTTCGAATAGGTTTCTTATTCATAAAGAATCACATTATCTTATGTTTTCTTATAAATAAAATCTTCAAAGTAATTTGTTTAAGTTATAATACCAACATCATCAACCATAAATACCACAATTGATACCCTACTACTATAACATAAAGTAGAGCAATTACTGGCAGTGACTTGTACCCCTCCCCCCACATATCCCTTGGAGACTGATATAAGGGCTTGACAATCAGTGATGTGTTTTAACTTTTCATGTTGAAGTATGACTTGTGGTCTGTGGGCAGATCAAATACCATATATCTTTGCCTAAATTGTGTACCATGATATTTCGGAATCAATCAATGGTTATCGAGCGAACAAGCTTTATTTAAACAAAAGAAACTGCTGTTGCATGGCCTTGATCTTTTAACATGACCTTGACCCATGACCTTGGCTTTGAAGATAGCTATAGGTTTATTGCGATCAATACACCGGCCTATATAGATACAGATTTGTGCCAGTTACTAGTATTCGGATTGTCTTTAATAAGTGGTAAAGTAATAGAACGATAAAAAAATGGAAAATAATAGATGTATTTTGTCACTTTTTACTTAGTATGGCCTAAATCTCGAAGTTTGTTTTGCCCAAAACGTACCATCTCAGAAAATGTGATACTTTATTATTTCAAACACTTTCTATGCAAATTCAAGTTATATATCGGACATAACCTACTTTGACAATCAAGCATTATATTTGCACTTTTTACCTTAAAATGAAACCTTGATCTTGAAGATAGAAACGTGATTTTTGAATGTGACACACTGTCTCAAATAGGTGAACACTTGTACAATCTTATTTTTAAATTAAACAATGCATCGACACAAGTTAAGTCCGGACAGATTCAGAAAAAAGACTTACAAAAACGTATATGACAAACTCATTTGTTTATACACCCCCAACCCCAACCCTCCAAGAAGTGGTAAAATCATTTTTCTTTTAATGGTAATTTCCCATTAACATTTCCAGTTTTAAATGAAGAAAGTGCAAACAACAGTGCAAAATGTCTAGTACATGTATATCAGAATTCAACCAAACAACATCTTTGTTGAAATGTGTGCCAGAAAGCAAGCTTATTTGTTGTTCAGATCAAACAATGACAAGGAATGCAGCTTTGTACTGTTCAGTATCTCAAGTAATGGTTAATGTGATGTTCTTACTTGATAGCAATTTAGTAAATACCCATTCAGGGGAGTTATTTTTACGTCAATACTAATACAACAAAAAGAACAAAAAGGATGTTGTGTATCTTGATAATGATTTTGCAAACACCGAAACCGGAAGGTGTTGATGCCTCTATTGGAAAGCTTCACACTTCGAAAACAAAACCTGAACAATGTAATCTTAACTAGCATACCACACGCATACCACACACACCGAAACCTGCCTATCCCTGCACAAAGATGACAGCTTTTGAACAATGTTATCTCAAGCATGAGGAAGTTAATATCATTTCCAAATGACTGATAAAAAAGTTTTAAAGTATTGCAACACTCGAGTCCTCGACAAGTGAGATCCTCATAAAATGAAGATTGTGTTCTGTAAAGCCCTCTTAGTAAGGAACGAGGGAATGAGAAACAGTTCTGACAAAAGAATATTAAAGAAATGCAATATTATTACTGTTTGCACAAAAATATTATGAGTTAAAACATTAATTATGAACTTATCACTACCATTATTTCAATAGACTGATGCATGTATAATATTATAATATGCTTAAATATTTGTTGAATACTACAGTTGTACAGTACACTAATAAATCAGAAAGAATCTAATACAACTTAATGTTACCTGATATATATTACTGACTGAAATTGAATGGTACCACATCATGCATTACAAAAATATTAGTATAAATAATAATGAACACCTTAAGATATGCATTACTATTTGCCAAATGATACAATTGATAGAAGTTCTCGGCAATTAACAATATTCTTTTTTTGCTACCCGTTTTCATGGGAGTGATTTAAGTAAATATCTTATTCAGGTGATGTATTATACCTTTCGTAAAAATGTCTTATTCTTGCGTATATATAAGATTTCTATTCCAAAATACAAAGCCAATTTGGGTACACGACTATTATTTGCTTACATTTATTTGATTTCACTGAGTATATTTAAAGAATATGTTGAAATGACAATTCTAATGTATTATTTCTAATTTGACAATTCTATTTGTTTTATTGTATCTGATAATTTGTTAAGTATAGAATATTAATGTTTTATTGTATCATTTAATGTGTTTGTTTTTTTTGCATTTCAAATTTATGTTTACACCTCACAACTAAACTTTGAAGATTGCAATAGTCATGATTACAAGTGCATTTGTCACTTAGCATTTAGAATAACGAAGTAAGAAGCTGGAAATAAGTAAAGCGCAAATTCTAGACAATTCTAAATACTTCGGTCACTCATCGTTATCACTCGGTTAGCAAATACATACAGACAAGAACTGTACCTGGAAAATGTCGATAACGAGTATAAGGGAACATGTGTACACATGTTTATTTTGCGGTACCATTTCGATTTTTGTTATGGGAGTAATAAGCACCTATTTGTAATAATAAGCATTATATTATTTTGAGAAGTAGTAGTAGCTGTTGTTGTTACTGCATTTGGTTGTGTTAATGATGTTATTGTTGTAATTGATGGTGTTATGGCATACTGTTGAACCCTACCTGACCCAATTTAAAACTTTGCCCTGATATAATTAGGAGAAACGTTCTTACACGTTTCATGAAGATCGGGTTATACATATAACCTTAAAAGTGTTCACAAGCTGTTTTTTTTTTTAAATTACCTAGTGACCTAGTGTTTGACCCCACGCTTCAGTTTGGAACTGGGCCGAGATTCTATTGGGACAAATGTTCGGACCAAATTTCAATAAGATTGGGTTATAAAAGTAGTATCTAGAGTTTTCCCAAGTTTGTTCTTTAAGTCGCCCTAGTTACCTAGTTTTCACCCACATGACCCAGTTCTGAACTCGGCCGAGATATTATTACGGAAATGTATTCTTATGCCAAAAAAATATCGAATATTCGCCGAATTTTAAATTTGTGTATTGAGTCTGGGACTTGAAGCCGGGACAACTCGCATCACATACTTTTGTTGTAATACTATGCACTACCTTTTGTGATGTTATTGTTGCTTATTTACAAGAACTTTGAAGGCGTTGTAAACGTGCATTTTCAAATCCACTGTAAGACAAATAAGGCACCTTATGTTTTATGCATTTAAAGTTATATTAAATGCATATTTAATACACTTGAAAATGCTGCAAAAATACACTTGTAACCTTTCAAGTGTGTGTTTATTCAATTTTTCCTGCATCAACACACTAAAGTGGATTAAATGCACTTTGCAATTAAATAGTAAGGGTACAGACAATATAAACAAGAGTATTACATGTCCATCTACTGCAAATTAAATAAAGCGCCATTAAGTTTTGTATGTAAAGTTGATGCGCATTATGACACTTTTTCGAAAAGGAAACAACCCTTTTGTTTTGAAAATAATTCCAGACATTCAAATAAATTGTTCCAAAAAATGCGAGCTTAAAAACACGTTTTCAAGAGCTCTGCTTATGATCTCATCAAAAAATATTGTTTTGGCTGATTGTTGATTATTGCGGTAATAAATAACGGTTGGAGTTCCGATGCGCAGAAATTGAATCCCCCCTGGCAATAGCATAATGCAGACAATATGTGTTTGTCAAGTTTGCAAGTGCAATTTACTAAAAAAAAATCTTGGACATTCCGGAACTATTCCATAACTTTAAGATCTCCTCATTGTGTGTTGCAGAATATAACACACTTTCAGTGGGGGTTAGGGATTTTGTTCCGCAAATAAGGGGTTGCTAAGGGATGAATATTTTGGGGGATTAATCTCTAACAATCCAGTTTTTTGTTAGGGATTAATCTCTAACAATCCACTCTGGTTTTTTTTTAGGGATTTTTTGGGTTGAAAACGGATTATTTAGGATTGTCAGGGCTGTAAAGGGATGCTAGCAATCTTCGCATGCGTACGGGTGAAAAGGCGGAGTTAAGAATGTGAGTTATTATCGCAAGCTACAGTAAAGCAAAGATCTAGAAATAAACAAAGATTGGAAACATCCACTCGGACCGGAAAGTATTGGGAATTCGCACAGCGAAAACGAAATCTATATCACGTGACATCAATCGGGCAGCCGCTTATCTCACTCTGTAATCTGGCGTAATCATGCGCTACGGCAGCATGTCTGCCCGCTTGTTTCCAATACACAATATTCTATTACTTCGCACAATAGAACTGAAAACATTTGAAACATGAAAAAGTTTCGATATTTATAGTAGCGTTATTAAATTAAACGTGATTTTAAAATAAAACATAATAGATTAAAAATATGAGTCTCCGAACCAATAATAAGTATCAAATCAAGATATCAAGATATCAAAATCTATAGTCTATAACTTTATGCTTTTAACTTTAATATGTTTGCGGGTATTAAATATCAATCCTTTGAGAGATTATAGGCCGAGTTAGACTATTTAAAAGTATATACATACTTCTGGTGTACGTAATATTTTAAGGTGATATAAAAATGTACGAGACTACGAAAACCTTTTGATTTTAATGTGAACAGTCTCGGAGATATTCATTACCAATTCAGATTTTCTTATTGAAAAGAACATATGCGCCTTTGCCTAAAACATTACTATTTCTAAATTTGCATTTATGTTTGAATATTTAGAGGTAATATGAAAAGCTATAGCCGAAAATAAATCTAGCCATTTAACTGAAGTAGTTCAGAAAATATTCAGTAGATAAACTTTTACAGACGCTTTAAGGCCGTGGCACACTTCAGTATTGAAAAGTTCATATCTGCGTTTGACTTAAACAATAAGTTTATTTAAGTTTCTTAATCAAGTATCATTTTAAAATTAACAAGTGATGTGTTTGTGAAACACTATGTCCCCTTTTGAGCGATTTTGACCCATATATTTGACCTTTGACCTTGAAGGATAACCTTGACCTTGACCTTTCACCACATAAAATGTGCAGCTCCATGAGATACACATGCATGCCAAATATCAAGTTGCTATCTTCAATATTACAAAAGGTATGGCCAATGTTTAACTTTGTGCAACCCAACAAACAAACCAACAAACAGGGCAAAAACAATTTGTCCCCCAGTATAGACTGGGGACATAAAAAACTAAAGGCTGAAATAAAATTGATGAATTAATAAAAACGGTTCTGGCTGTTTCTGTTATTGATTAGGAGCGTTTACTGTTATCGCAAACCTATTGCTGAGAAAAGTTTCTTAGGATTGGCGTTTGCTTATTATAATGAAATCCTGGTGTTTAACTCTTTCGCCATGAGATAAATGCTGTATAAGACTATCTTGAACTGTGTATTACATCTCGGGTCAATCGTCTTTCTTTTGTTGTTTGTATAAATGTACATGTATTAATATGCATGTATTTTCAATTATCTATTGTATATACTAATGATGTAAATATGTGTTGTATATGTGTTATGCTCTCCACGAATGGAGGAAATAAAGAATCTATCTAATCTTTGTTTATCGATAGATCTTTGATAATCATCACACCTTTTTACTGAAAACAATTAGTGTAAACAAACTGTTAAAAATGGTTTCTTATGAAATTTTAAATGCAAATGGTGGGCAATTAATTACTTATGGCGAGTAAATTGTGAAAACAATAACCATTAACAATTTTACGATGTAGCAATTTAATTTCAGTACATGTTTATTTCATCACGTCCCTTTATACAACTCAATTAAATTTAATGTTTTATTTAAGTCTCATCCATTTCATGTACATACTAATTACAGATCATCAAAACATACATAAAAAAAAATGAAAATGGCCATTCTATGTTAGAATGATAAGAGACTATGAGGAGTTATATACTGCATAGTTTTCACATCCTTGTTCTCTATATCAATAATTGAATCAAAAGTTAGGTTACCATTGCTAATCCATAATTAAAAACTGCCATAAGATATAATGAAGTAAAATACTGACACTGCTAAAAATGGCACTAACGCGCATAATAAAAAATGGTTTAAGAAATTATACATGTACTTTATACACCGGAATAAATGCAATCAATGGGAAAGTATTGACCCATTAAAACTAAAGTAAAACAAAAATACGTCAGATTACGACTCTTGCATTGCAGTAGATGTATTTTTAAAGAGCCAAAAAGCACCAGACTACGTTGTTTGACAAATACGTTGGAAATAAAATATTGGTGAGGCGGGGGGAGGAAGGCGGAGTGGGGCGTATATTTATAACCCGATATGGTCAATACATGAAAATTACTTAAAAAATGAAATGAAAATAACTGCAAATTAAATTTAGGGGGAAAATATTCAATTTTCAATTGAATGTGGTTTGCTTGATAATTTAATACAATGCTCGTTGATATAATGATTATTAGTATGTTGTGCATTCTTTGTTCACTCTCACACACAAAGAGACAGGTACAGGTTTCTATTCCGAATATCTGCTGAACTACTACATTTAAATTGAAACTAAGTAGTTCAGAAGATATTCAGTAGAGAAACTTTGAAAACTTTTAGGCCGTGGTACACCTTTTTATTGAACAGTTCATATCTGCCCTTGCCATAAACTGTAATTTTAATTATGTTTCTTAATCAAGTATCAATTTAAAATTAATATAAACAACTAAAGGTTTAAATAAAATTGGTGAATTGATATTTAACTGTTCAGGCGATGTTCTCTTTATTTCTTAAACTGATCTATTTCTTTATTTAATGTTCCAAATAAAGTGTAACTTTTAGATTGAACTGTAAACAGAAAACACATATATATACATATTCTGCTTTCACTTATTACGGATAAATACTATAAGCAAGACAATACACATACACATGAAAAGTCATCAGCGATAGAGGCGCAAACGCATTCTCGTCAAAAAGATGTCCACATTTTGGATAAAGAGCGTTTACTGGTATGCCTGTGACACCACATGCCGGCACATGTGTACATACGATTATCACAATACAATGTGTCATCTTTATCACTTGACTGAAATATCGGTTGCCGCAATGACACGAATCTTTGTTGCAGCGCGGCAAATATCACGTATAATCCTACTTGAGCCGTGTTAAAAACACGCATAGTTTCGTTTTCGAATCCTCAGTGTTAATACAAAAAATTCTTTGTTGACTTAACAGATGTGTTTTTTGGCATGAAACACTCTTCTGTTTGCCGCATAATATTATAAATTTTATTATGCATGAAACCGACAAAATTATATCCTCATCTAAACATAGTTGTTTACGTCCCCCCCCCCCCCCCCCCCCCCCCCCCCCCCCCCCCCCCCCCCCCCCCCCCCCCCCCCCCCCCCCCCCCCCCCCCCCCCCCCCCCCCCCCCCCCCCCCCNGCTGATAATATGCACATCTCCTCTTGGTAGTGTAGCTTCCCATAAAGTTTCATTGAATTCCGGTCATTAGTTGCTGAGAAATAGCCCGGACAAGAATTGCACTATATGTACAGTTAATGGAAAATTTGAAAGGGCCATTACTCTGTGAAAAATCATCCGACCAGAACCCGCTGATAATATGCACATCTCCTCTTGGTAGTGAACCTTCCCATAAAGTTTCATTGAATTCCGGTCATGTTTTCTGAGAAATAGCCCGGACAAAAATCCGGACGGACACACACACACACACACGGACAGACGAAGCGGCGACTTTATGCTCCCCAAATATTTTGGGGGAGCATAAAAATGTTACTTGCCCTGACTTTAAAATGGAACTTAATTTAGTATGTATGATTTCAGTTATTTTACAAAGTGCATATAACAACAAATCACGACTAGACGAGTGTCTGCTTCTGGTGAACCTTAATCTTTCAGTATAATTAACATAAATGCAAAATGTCTGATCATAGATTACGATAATGCTACAATTGATATAAAATAATTAATGATTTAATAGAGTGCATACCAAACATATTCATAAAGAAACACATTAAGAAAGAGTCAACTGTTAACAATGTTTAAACAAGTTTCATCAAGATTGATCTATAAATGTGGCTGACTCCTAGAGTGGTAATATATGTTTGCTGAGATTTGAAAAGGTGATCTCATTTTTGAAAACACGTTACCCAGAATCCAACTCGGCATCGACATTGTCGCGATACATTTTCTGATTAAGCGTCATTGAGATGTTTACCTAAATTCGGTCTGTAGAGTGGAACATTATTTGTTTCTTAAATAGAACTTGCTGACCTAGCCTTTAGACGCCAAGACGCAGATAAAAATTGGATCTTGTTATTGTCAAGATAAACATGTTTACCAAGTTTCATCAAGATTGAGTCATAAATGTTATCTATAATGGCTTCAAGGTTTCTCACATATATGATCTGGTGACCCAGTTTTGGGACGCGTCTAGATTCGAACTCAGCCCAAATATTGTCGCGATGAAAATGTTGACCAGATTTAATTTAAAATGAGTCCTAAATGTGGCCTATTCAGTGGTAAAAGGGCTTCTGAACACTTAACCTGGTGAGCTAGTTTTGTTTTGCACACGTAATCGAGAATCAGATTTGGTCTAGATATTGTCAAGATGTTTATTCTGACAAAGTTTCATCTGGATTGAGTAATACATATGGTCTATAGAGTGGTTACATGGTAATTCTAAGATTTAACCGGGAGAACTATTTTTGACGCATGTGACCCAGATTCTTACTCGGCCTAGATATTGCCAAGATAGAAATTCTTGCGATATACAAGAAACTCCCGGGTATTTTATATTTTATCTGACTTACAGCACTATTCATCTCAATGTTTGAAGAAAATGCGTAAGTCATAGAAATGAATGTTTAAACACACGTTTTATGTTTATCGATCACCATTGGAGGGGGTAAAAAGTCCTGTATTGTTAACGTAAGCGGTTAACGTACATATCTACACAAATCAACGAAGCACACTCTAGAAGTCAACATAATTATACGCCATTTTCCCTAGTGTATTTTATTTTCAGAATGTTATGTTTATTCACAAGACTCAACATATGAAGTATTTTTAATCCTTTAATACTAACTTCTCATAGATGCGGGATGAAATGACTAGATGACCTTCGGGGTCATACACAAGCTTACTGTGCATGCTAATTTATAATTAACGATTTTTTTGTTTTATTTTGTATAACATCGCCGGCATAAATGTATCCATACATGCTAATGTTTTAACATCTGTCTATGTTGCGACAGTTTTCATTTAGCTTCGTATAAATGTTCAGTTGCCAAAAAAATGTATGCATCAATTATACTGACGTTAAAAACTTCCAATATTTCATTAATGGCAATTACATGTATTGGTAATGGTTGAACAATATATCTTAATTATATTCTTTCATTGACATGCTTTGATTAATTGGCTTGATTTGAAATAGATTGTATTCACTTTGATTCCAAGACGATCTTCACATTTTAACATTATATTAGTTAACAGATTATGCAGACACTGACCTGAACGTCTGGCGAGATCCAACTTATAGGCAACTCACATTCGGTTGGATTCTTGAATTCAACTGTGCAACACTGTCCATCAACGGGTATCGTTAACGATTCATTGTGCACCTGTTTTACATCTGTAATGATACAAATATCTTCATAAACAAAAACATAACATTTATTCTTGATTTACTTTGTTTACAATATCTTGATTACAGATACACGCATTAATGGAATTATCATGTATACATGAACTAAATCGTGCACAGTTGGAGAATGTGTCGAATGATTCAAATAAGTAAAAAAGAAATGATTTTGTATTATAACAAGGTCACGATGTTCTTAATCACTCCCTTCATTTAGCATGATGAAGTTACTGTATTTTTTTTATTGTTAATACATTTTTATCAAATGTATATATTTGAAACATATGTAGCTAATCGTGTAGAAATCCGCCAGATGAAAAACACAAATTTGTTTCAAAGTGGTAGATCTTTTACGAATATCGATTTAATATTAAAAGCGATGTTATTAATTACATCTCTTATTTGGAATCTGATCCTATAACTGCTTCTCCTGAAGCATACACATGTCCCCTTTGGTATGATTTGAACAGACATTGCAAAGGACCACTATCATGTGACATAGTGAATATAAACATCTGGACCCTGTGGTTTCATGTAACAAAATTGTTATCATATAAGTCTATACAAACCATGTGACCACTGCAGTGTGTCTTGATTTAACAACAAGGACATTATTTGAATAAACTACATGACCATATGTGATTGCACATACAACTTTTTAAAACACTGGCCCTGTGGATTGAAAGAAGATTATTGTATACGCATATAATTCTTTATTAACAATGTGACACTTGGGGAGGAGTGTGGACCTCAGGTACATTATATGATAAAATTTGGAGTAGGCCTTGATCTGATGTTACACACCAAATATCAAATATATAGGCTTTGTGGTTTAAGAGAGGAGTGATTTTTAAGTCATTCAACTATATAAGCTTTTATAAATCATGTAAACGCCGTTAAGTACCCATGCAGTTTTTATCACAGGGACATGATTTCAACAAACTTTGTAGAGAACCTCAACATTATAGATTTTAACATTACCCCAAATCACTCGGCGCATATTAGATAACACCAACCCGCTGTGTAAAGATGACCTCGATCGAAGACAAAACAATCGTCTGCAAACAACTGCACTATCTGGTTCAAACCAAGTCATAATTCTTTCAATGTACACCGACCAATGTTATCAGTAAAGTGATTTATGCTGAAGAGGTGTGCTTCTAACAAGCCCCTCTCCCTGTTACAACAAATATGCGTTCTAAATAGATATGTGAGCTAGTGTATTGGCAAGTTATACGTATATATTATACGCCTATAGAGGGATCATTGGTCAATTGTTAGGAAATATTATTCTGGATCGTTAGGTACAATGTTCAAACAACCGCTGACAGTTAAAACATCTGGTTGAAATGTTTAGGTACGTGAGGTTCTTGGTGCGAATCTCATTCATACAGTCTGAATATTAGAGCGAAAGAATCATACACATTTGGAATCCTTTCGCATTGATTTGAGGCTGCATCATGCACCAACCGGCAAGGGGCCACGAGTGCGTTGATGAGAAAGTCGGTAAAATATGTATACGGGCATTTTACGTGTACCTAACCGTTTGAAATACTTATCTACGTTCCCGTTTGGCTATTTATATTATCACGTTTCTCAATAGATTGTAATATTAACACAATTAGGCGTTATAGTCAGCACTAATAACGATTAGACTCCAAACATCCAGAAGGTGCATAAGACAGGCAGGGACATATGAATCGCAGGCAAACGATACTAGTGCAGACATTTGCTCGAAAATTGGGCCTTTAGGAAACATTGGGAGTCCCCGTATACAAATGACACAACGAAAAATGTATGCCCATGTGCAAAAAATGATATTTCACTCAATGTAGTATATACATTCTACTTTGTACTGTGATTGTTTCTTTCTGTTTTCTTCATATACTTATATTTAGTGATATTTGCGTTGGTTAATACTGTGATTAACTAACATATTTCACTTAGTACTTTCGATTGCTATATGTTCAAATACTGTTCTTGTTTTACAATGGATAGTACAAAAAAGACAGCTAACAATGTAACGATACTAAGTTAACATCAATAAACACTTACAGTGGTCGTTTTCTAATTCCAGAATCCATCGTTTGAGTTTCCTGTCGGCCTCTGCCCCCATAACTTCTGCAATGCGAACAACGTTGATGTCATATTGACTTTTGATTTCCTGTCGGAGAACATCCTCTTCAATTCCGTCAGGCACGCCATGTATCGAAATACACTTTCGAAAAATAATGTCTTTAGCATTCATATCTGTTTGCGTTTTTTGTACGTCGTTTAACTTACATCTTCCGTGTGTACTTGTTAATGCCTAAAGTAAAGATAGTTGTTTCACATTCGCTTCTGAATAATCGTACATAGTAACACGTAATCTGAGTGATCACGGTATCAAAATGAAATTCGATTGGTTAAATGTTTCCATGTGCAAAGTTGTGCTCTTGATAATATTTGTGTCAATTTTGCCCTGATCGACACGCAGATGAAATATTAAGATAAATTTGTTTTGTAACTTGACGGTCTAATGTCCCGTTTTCGCTTTAATTATCAGTAAAGGGTTAAGAGAACGCATTTAAGAACCTTCCAAAAATTGGCCAAGATATTGGAATAAATCTACATCAGGGGCGTAGATAACCTCGAAACATTGGAGGGGCGGTCCAGTTTCTGTACTGGGAACATAAAGGGGTTCGTTTGAGAGGGTTGTCCTCTCCCGTGGTTCCGAAAAAAAAATACAATAACAATTAATATGGTGCGTTTTGGGGGAAATTTCATGTTGATATAAATGCTCGATTTTTGTCTCATTCTCAGTTTTTCATGAAATCAGTTTGTCCAAAGCCGCCGCCCACGACCCAGAAATCTCACAGTTATTATTTTCTTTCCAAAAACTCGTGCTAATTAAAACATAAAATTAAGAAAATGTTTATGTATTTTAATGACGGAGTTTAACAAGTGATATGAGAAATAATAACATTAACATTACATTCACAACACATATTTACAACACATATATTTTATTACTGATGGACATATTTAAAACCTGAAATTAGAGAACAAAAATATTTTCAAACTAATTAATTATTTTCACGCGTATATTTACTCAAAATTGTTTTAAGTGGCAGTAACCTTTGAATTAAAGCGATCAATTAAAATTAAAAGAACAGCCTGTCCTTAATCAAAACACCGACAGTGCAATCACGGAAAAGAACAATAAAACAATTAACGCAATGACATTTACCCTGGCCCCTAGTTTATGACACCTAACAAGGGATATTGACAACCTCAGAGCAGACGGAGAGGGGACACATGGCTTCTGCACTGACGGTGCGTGATTACAAAAATACTGGTTTTGGGGCGGCGATTTTTGGGGGATTTTACGTTTTATATAACGATGACTAGCCGAAATATTGGAGGGGCGCCCCCCCCCCCTGCCCCTCCATTACCTACGCCCCTGTACATTCATATTTGTTTTTATTTTGGCGCAGGAAAATAAAACATTTAACGATTTTTTGCTTACAACGTTTATTTTAAACCATATGAACCCCTATTTAACGCCAGGGGCATTACACGAAAACACATTAACAAGAATATGTACACAATGTTGCATAGAAACTATAGATACACCTCTGGATCTTTTGTTTTCACAGCAGAAAGTGATTTCGCTTGATAATATATCCCATTAGATCCAGAGAAGTGTGCTATGTAAGTCTTAACTACTTATGTGAACACCGTGGCAAGTTTTTACCTAAGGGACATAATGTGGATGTGGGCAAACTTGGTAAAGAAACATCATACGATGTTGCACACCACATGACACCTCTAGGAAGTGTTGTTTCAGAATATTTATTTTTGAACATTATTTCATAAATCATGTTTTTATTGACCATGTGGCGACATGGGTCCGGTCAGTTTTGACCCAACGGGTATTAATTTAACAATTGCTTTAGGGAAACACTGTAAATATTGCAAGCATAATATTGCAACTTTGGATGTTGTTGTTTCTGGAGAGAAAACAAACTTATCTACTATGGCGTGGCCAGTAATACCGCGGTTCCCTACAGATGACAACAACTGCCAATTAAATTCCGTGCTTAACATCGTATTTTCCTTTATCTCTAAACATTGAACGTTTCATAATCAACGCCAAGGTCTGTTTATTACAAACCGGTATATCAGTATAAAGATTAGGTTTTTTCGTGGTAGCTGTATAAGATCACTTTTGACCTAGATATCTTGCGATCATTTATGCACCGACAAAATTGATCGACGGCATAATGGGAAAGATTTCTAAATTTAGGGAATGCATACTTAAATCAATTGTTTAGCGTTCGCAGAGACCTGTCGCATACTTGTTGAGGATGTAAATGGGAATTTATGTTTGAATAAGCGTTTATATTTTAGGCATACCTTAAAACTACACTACAGACGTTAACATAATTATCCTAATTTAATGTTAAGATCGGATTAAAAATGCATTCATATAGTGAAATATAAATAAGTAGTAAATCCCTAGTGTCCTTTTTTTAATTAAAAGCACTTTAGCACATGTGATGAAGCTTTTTATGTCCCCCAGTCTATACTGGGGGACATATTGTTTTTGCCCTGTCTGTTTGTTTGTTGGTTTGTTTGCACAAACTTGAACATTGGCCATAACTTTTGCAATATTGAAGATAGCAACTTGATATTTAGCATGCATGTGTATCTCATGGAGCTGCACATTTCGAGTGGTGAAAGGTCAAGGTCATCCTTCAAGGTTTAATATATGGGTCAAAATCGCTCAAAAGGGGACATAGAGTTTCTCAAACACATCACTTGTTATTATCATGTTATTGGTCGAATGTCGTAAAATACGTTAAACCCGACCGGTTTTAAAAATAGCTCGGGGTAATGTTGAGCTAATACTTGTTTTATCACTTTTGTTTTTGGCATGTTGGCACTGTTAATGTATAGAAAAGCTCACTAATATGAGAAATAAGGTAGTTATGATGTGCAGGCGCTGCTGCTGCTGATAATAATGCAAAGGGGATTATGACAAGGAGGAAGACACAAAAGTGGAAGATATAGATGAGGTACCACTTGTTATTATCGCAAACACCTATTATTGAACTTCAATACCGAAGTTATTTTTTACACTTTATAGCGGAGCAACACCGGTCTTTATCAGCTTAAACAATGATTTGTTTTTCATATATAGTCAAAACATTTCGTAAGGTAAATAAAACAATAATTCAATTTATTGTTTACAACTTAGTTGAACATCTTTTAATACTTCGGTAGAACAATTACATCGACTGTTATATTTGAAGATTTAATATTTAAAGCCAATCTGCGCGTCGGATAGGGTATCGTTCTGAATAGCCAATTTTAAGTTAGCTGCAAAACAGCTCAATGAGTTTATGCCTTGATTATTATTGGCATCGAATATGTGCGTTATTTAGCACGAATTTTCGAAGTCAATGCTCGCCCCGGCGACGTCTTCATAGCAACGTTAACTCAGGGTGCAGAATCAACGGGGTTTTCACACGGGCTAGACAGAATGTAAACTCATCGTAAAGAACTTATATTTTGCCAATAGCTCACGTTATTGAAAAACATTTCGACAAGAGCACCGCATAGCGGTTGCCAACGCTCGGCTGTGGGTACAGTTTAAAAAAAATATCTTTGACCTTGAAGGATGACCTTGACCTTTCAACACTCAAAATGTGCAACTCAATGAGATACACATGCGTGCCAAATATCAAGTTGCTATCTTCAATATTGCAAAAGTTATGGCCAGGGACCTATACAACACGTTTGTTGTACAACAAATGATGTATAGGTCCCTGTTATGGCCAATGTTAAAGTTTTCGGACGACGCGGACGGCGGACGAGCTGGCTAGGACAATACCTCGGGTTTTCTTCGAAAACAGCCGAGATAAAAATCTTTAGTGCATAAAAGACAGTTTTCCCTGCAGGTTATGTCGATATCTTAAGATTTAAGAATAAATCCTTGAATACGTCTAAAATCGGTGACAAAATTTCACGTTGCGTGAAGCATATCCGTGTACATGAATGCTTTACACATCAAATGTTTAGACAAACACACAGGCTTATTAAATAAAGTAATCCTGATGTTTTTCACATTGCAATAAGCAGCATGAACAAGGGTCTTTTTTGACCTTGTTGAAATTCTTATGAAAAACTGTTTTACAAAGTTATTCGAAAAAAAGCACCACTTATCGGAGTGTTTACATCCATTAACGTTTACCGTAATTATGAACCCTACAAAGTCACGTAATCCTGCACCCTGTTAACTGGGTTTTTCTGTAAACTGACATGTTAGGAGTGGCTTTAAAGATTGTATCCAATCTTATAACTCATAGTTTCCTATTGAAATAATCCCAGATGCAATGTTTGGTAACTATTGTTTGAAGTTTGTAAAATTTAAGTCTGTTTTTGTATTCCAAATGTACACGTTCAAATAGACAGATTTTACTAAGCTAGTTTCTCAGAAATGGCTTTGGGGACTTCATTTACAATTAAAACGTGACTTCCGTGCTTTGAACTTAAGTTAATTAACACACTGTGCAAATTTGCTAACTCTGAAATTTCTTAGTTCTAAATTTGTAAAAATAAAGGGTCTTTGAATGAGATATTGTTGAAATACTGGTATTACTTTCTGGTTTTATCCCAGATTCAAACTTCTACTAGATATTGTCAATATAAACGTTACGGTTCTTGTGTATGGCACTTCTCCTTATTGATATTGATACACCATGAATATACATATGAAGTTTCATGTTGAAATCTTATATAGTTTCTGAGATATTGATTTGAAAAGTTTGTTACAGACGATAATCATACAAAAACAACAAAGGGCAATAACTGTTATATCACACTGAAAAGTTTTAACAGATGGACTTACCAACGAAAAAAACACGTAAAAACTATATTATTCCACATTCGTCGGATGATAATAACAGTTTATAATGGCGATGTTTGAATTATATAACAAAATAAGATATGATGAAGTTGTTTTATTCGGCAAATATAATGTTCAGTTAACAAACTGCATGTATTATTTAACAAACAACGACATCCAACAATACATGTAAGTGTGTACAAATACATGGACGATAACTATGTTTCTTTTTTTTATCAAACTGACGGAAGCAATGGAATTAAGAAATAAACAATAAGTTGTCCGCTAATAATCCACACTATCAACGTTTTCTCACATACTCAGTGTTTTGTATCTTTCCTCGGAATGCAGATTGTATTACTTTTTAAAATTAATGGACAAAAAATAATAATATACAATTTAAAAATTCATCGCACAAGAAAATATGTCATAATTGACGTAAACATAAACATTCAAGTTATTTCTTATTGAAGAATATTTAAACTCTTGCTTTCTTCTGAAAGTCCAATAGTTTGTACAAGTGGACGCCAGACAGGTCCATACACACGCCATAACAACACCAAACATAAACAAGGTATTGGAAAACAATATAAGCCAACTGTAAAAAATGTACCCATATCTGGACAGTTTGGTTAAGTTCGGTAAAAAAGTAAAAGAGTTAAGAGAGCTGCAATGGCTATTTTTATTTTATTTTGTTCAAACAAAGGGCAATGACTCTGAAGTGCATGGCGCGACATGGATGCTTATCAATGTTGGCCTCCATTTTATGTCAACAACAATTTACGGAAGGCTAAGTAAAGATTCTATGAAAAATGTATGAGAGCAGAAAACCCATTTTTTTTATTTAAAAAAAAAAAGCAATAACTAGGAAGCGCCTGATGCAGCTGGTTATTACTATGTACCTTGATTTTATTTAAACAACCATTTCAGAAAAGTTTGTTAAAAATCGTATGAAAAATGTACAACTTAGAGAGCGGAAATTATCAAAAATCTGCTGCTTGTCCAACCGCCCATCCACCTGCATAGGATGTTGCTATAATAGATCCCGCCAAGAGTGAAACAATATAAAATTAAAACACATTTTGTTTTGTAGGTAAAAACTAGTTTGAAATGGGAAAATGATATAAACATTTAAATTAAATAACTAAATAAAACAAAAGGGCCATGATGGCCCTGAATCGCTCACCTGACTATATAATCCCAACCCCAGATTCAATCAGGATAAACATTCTGACTAAATGTCATAAAGATCTGATAAACTGTGAGCTCTATCGTCTACAGGAAGTTTTACTATGATTTGACCAGATGACCTTCTTTATTACCTCAGATGTCCCATATACAATCCCAAGCCAGATTTTATTAATTAATACATTCTGACAAAATTTCATTAAGACATGATGGAAATTGTGACCTCTTTTATCTACACAAGGTTTTACTACAGTCGGCCCGGTGACCTTATTTTTGACCCCAGATGACCCATAAACGATCCAATATCAGATATTATCAAGATAAACATTCTGACCATATTTCATTAAGATCAGATGAAAACTATGACCTCTATTGTCTACAAAAGGTTTTTCTATGATTTGACCTAGTGACCTAGTTTCTGACCCCAGATGACTCAAAATACAATCCCAATCCAGATTTTATCAAGATAAACATTCTGACAAAGTTTCATAAAGATCTGATGGAAACTATGACCTCTATTGTCTACACAAGGTTTTTCTATGATTTGACCTAGTGACCTAGTTTTTGACCCCAGATGACCCAAATACAATCCCAACCCGGATTTCATTAAGATAAACATTCTGACCAAATTTCATAAAGATTGGATGAGAACTGTGACCTCTATTATCTACACAAGGTTTTTCTATTATTTGACCTAGTGACCTAGTTTTTGACCCCAGATGACCCAAATACAATCCCAACCCAGGTTTCTTCAAGACAAACATTCTGACCAAATTTCATTAAGATAGGATGAAAACTGTGACCTCTATTATCTACACAAGGTGTTTCTATTATTTGACCTAGTGACCTAGTTTTTGACCCCAGATGACCCAAATACAATCCTAACCCAGATTTCATCAAGATAAACATTCTGACAAAATTTAATAAAGATTGAATAAAAACCGTGATCTCTATTGTCTGCACAAGGTTTTTTTATTTTTTGACCTAGTGACCTATTTTTTGACTCCAGATGACCCAAATACAATCCCAACCCAGATTTCATCAAGATAAACATTCTGACTAAATTTTATAAAGATTGGATGAAAACTGTGACCTCTACTGTCTACACAAACAAATTGTTGACGCACGCACGACATCACACGATCACATAAGCTCACCATGTCACTTCGTGACAGGTGAGCTAAAAACATTACCTTTTTCGATCATGCATCACACATTCCCCATATTGCTAGAAATATTGTTTTCCCATTCTTAATAACAATTAAAATTTGGTTAACATTAACAACTGTAGTTTGGTTACAGTAATTCAGTAAAAACATAAAGAACAATATATTTAAACATTTTTTTTCAATACACTGCATGAATACAGATATGTTTACATGGACAGTACATCAATCACGGCTACATACAAATTTACAAACTATATTAATCAAACACTTGCAGGAAAACTCATAAATGAAGACATATCAAACTACAGACAAAAATATTTGTACAGTAACATTAACGAATGGTATCATGCAACAAAAAATAATGAATGGCACACATTATTTGAAGACTGTTAAACTTAAAAACAAAGTCAAGAAACTATGTTACACAATGTTCAACCACTGAAATATAACAGGTTCAGTTTCTGGTTCCACTTTTATTTGACGTTAATTATGTACAAAGGATATGCCTGTGTATCATTAAATATGATAAACATACTCGGATTGACAGTGTTATCTGTAACCGAGTCATACAATGCATTTTGTCCTACGGATGGCTTAGAAGGCAGTACGCGCATTCCTTGACGGCCTGCTGTGAATTCACCGGTAAGTACTGCACAGTAGTAAATTCTTTTAATTCCGTTTGCATCTGGTCTCGAGTAAGTGTTGCTACATGAATAATTTGCGTTAACTGCGAAGTATACACCATCACCATGCACCGTCGCTGAAAAGTTAGATACATCCAACACCATCAAATGCAACAATTAGCAGTTATTCACAGTTAAGGTAGTGACCATTCCGTTATGCGTGTACTGTTAGAGTTTCGTGAAAATCTTCCAAATAATGAAGAATACAAATGAACCTTTAACAATTTGACATAGAGACCTATCTTTTGACCACAAGACACCCAGTGTTTTGTTCTGTTTAAGACCTAATATTAATTCATTTCATTCCTAAACTATCGTAAGGAAGTTTGATTCAGATTGAGCGATGAATATGCATTTAGAGTGTTCATAAGCATTCTTAAAGGGGCCGTCCAACAGATGAAGCGTTGTATCGACGCGAAATTATATTTTGGGAATCTACGAGGATTGCCTATATAGCTAAAAAAAATACATCCTCTACAAACATGAGCGTGGATGGTCAAGTGGTCTAGGCAGGTAGCTTTTTACTCCAGGACTCCAGGAATCCAGGGGTCAGTGGTTCGAGCCCTGTTGAGGGTTACTTTTTTTTTTCTTTTTTTAAATTGTATTCTTGTTTTTTTTACTGGAGATTTTTAGTTCAAATGTTTAAATTTATCAATAAAAAGCATTTAAAGCATTTAATAAATATCACTATTGTCATTATTTAATGACAAGCTTCAATACATGCCAAAATCTGTTGGACGGCCCCTTTAAGATTTCTAACGTATGTGCCCCATGTTTTTCAACGTTTTCCGATTCAATTTAAATATCATTAAGACAGCTTCAAATGAATTTCATACTTATAAGACAAACCATTTGACTTTTAGTGTGTGCATACGATTTATTCTATATGATTTGACTTTCTATAGATTAGCAAAACTGACGCCTTTTTAGGCTTTCTATGGAGCAGAATCATTTTCTAACAAAGTCAAGATATCATTTAGATATATACATAATAAATTCTTGTTGATTGGGCATTTCATGCAATGTTGAGTGGCTTCACAATCTTCTTTATTTTCCACACAAAGAAACTGTCATGTTTATGAATGCAAAACATACACAGCAAAATTGACCCCAGTCATAAGTTGATAATGATATATAAGCTTGAGCACTTCTTCTCAGGTGAGATAAAAACGTAAAAAGTGAGACGGAGACGGCAGTGTTTCAAGTGATACTGAGCCCACAGTGTTTTAACGGTGTTTCTTTCACTTCATAAAGTGACCAAGTTTTGACCCCGATTTTTACCAAGCATTCAAATAAGTCAAGTTATAATAGGAATAAGTTATTTTTCAAGGTTAGCCTCTAGAGAATGCATAAGCTACATGTATGACAGACCAATAGACAAAGATCGCAAAGACTCACCATGTTGTGCTCAGGTTAGCTAATATCCTTAACCAGACACTGATGTCAGTGCGAGTGGAATAGAAGGTCTTGTTGAGAAGACTGACGAAACATTTTACATAAACAAGATGCCCCCGCTTCCACTTTTGTCTTAAACCTCTGATCAAGTCAAACACAAGCTGCTGATGGCCAAATTTGACTTTTGACACCTAAGTGTTAACTTGACCTTTGAGGTAATAAGAGAGGGGATACAAGCGACATTCAGCTAGTCCCCTCATGTTAGTCATTTGTGATAAATTGATTTAAAATTGATATGATGAATGACAAATTTATGCAGGTAGACTCGCACACCAAAAATCAGGTATCTGAAAGCGTTTACGGACAAAATCCTAAAACTGTTATTCTAGATAAAAATCTTAAGACAAGGCCTGTTACTTCACCAAAAATCAATTGACTGGAAAGGGAACTCGAACTTCATCTGTTAATCATGCAGGTAGACTCACACAGCAAAAATCAGGTATATATCTGAAACAATTTCGGGAAAAAAATCTGCAAACGTTTTGCCGGACCGACAGACAGACTGCTATATGCCACCCTACCATGTGCATAAAAATGACAAGTGATGTGTTTGTCAAACACTATGCCCCCTTTTAAGCGATTTTGACCCATATATTTGACCTTTGACCTTGAAGGATGACCTTGACCTTTCACCACTCAAATTGTTCAGCTCCATGAGATACACATGCATGCCAAATATCAAGTTTGCTATCTTGAATATTGCAAAAGTTATGACCAGGGTTAAAGTTTTGGGACAGACACACACAATGACACACACAATAACAGACACACAGGACAAAAAACAATATGCATAATAAGCATTGTCCTTGTCTAAAAAAATGTACCATTGCCAGCTGAAAACAAGAGCTTTGTCACAGACAAAACAGAAGTCTCCCTCCAGTATATAAAGATTTCATAAGCCTAGCCTAAGAGCTTTGATTATGGCAAGATGCATATTTTCAGTTTTCAATTATTTTCGTAACCATAGAAACCATATTTTGTCTGACAAAAAAATGAAATAACGCCCATTTTCACAATATGGCTATCTAAACACGTACTGAGTATCATGAACCCAGCTTTAATTCTTTTTTAGTTATCGCCGGAACCAGATTCGGCCGATCAGACGAACGGACAGACTGACTGTAAACATAACATCTGTAACTATAAGAACCATAATATCTGTATGACGAACAAAAATGAAATCAAATAAATAATCCCCATATTGCCCTCTATCCACATACAAAGTTGTATCAACCTAGCTAGAATACTTTATGAGTTTATCACAGGATCAAGATTTTTTTCTCAATTATTTCCGTAACCAGAGCAACCACAATTTCCAACTAATGAACAATTGAAATAGAGTGCATATTCCTTATATGACACACTATGCACATACCAAGTACAGTATCATCACACCAGCTTAAGTACTTTATGACTTATCGCACAGAATACAGATTTGGACGACAGACGGACAGACTGTGTGTAGACATTGAGTGCCCTCCGGTTACACTGATATGGGACTAATTGTTGGTAAGGGCATATGAACAAAATCGCCAATAAATATACAATGATTCTTCATCCAAAAGGGACTTGTTCAAAGATTTTGGCATTTTTTGAAGTTCTTCATTTAATACTTTAAATTGATAAATTTAAACATCGTAACTAATGATCTCTAGTATAAAACAAGAAAATAATTTAAGAAAAAAATAAGTTTATCCCCATCTGGGCTGGAACAACTGAAATCAGGATAAAAAGCTACCAGCTTAACCACTTAGCCATTCGGGCTGATACATTTTGTCATGCGTTTCATACTTATTTACTATATATAAGCAATCCATGTATAGTTACAAAATATAATGAATATATAATGAAAACAGAAACAATCCAAAATATTCAATTGCTTTGCTTTATAATTTTATTAATTTCTCATGATGATAACTCATAAATATAAATGTATTGTCAGTATGACTTGACCTCATAAATGTAATTTCGCTTCCTGATGTCCACTGTTCTCTTAACTTTTTAATGAGAGACAAAGAGTTGGAATATTGCCAATTTGACAATCGGTGAACGAGTCCCTAAAATTAATTCAGTATCAAGAAAATACCATTATTTTGGACGAAATTCCATTGAATTGCATTTGATACATGATCACCCATTCACTTCTGACACGAAAATAAGCTACAAGAATGTCCAGAGGATAGTCATAACATTTATTCAAACAATCATACAAACAACTACACATAGCAAGGTATGTTTCATACATAATATTTTAGCAAATACGAAAACATTATATCCAGGGGGGCATGCGTATACGGGAGCTTACCGGGTTAATGTGAGGTTAGTTGGAACAAAACTTCCAAGATTGCGTCGTTTTCGTGTTTTTTCGTGAATGAGAAGCGGTCATTTTCACCCGGTAAGCTAGTTTATATTTATATATTTTTTAAAATGCATAAGCCCTTTCGGCTCTTCAGTGTTTGTGCTCCCCTTGGTTTTTTTTTTCAATACCGTAGACGTCAGAATAAAAAAGTAATTGAAGCCAAACCGTTGACAAATTTGTTGTTTAATTTCTTGACCTTCAAGATGTTGGATGTTCGAATATCATTTTATCTCATAATAAACAGTATTTGTGCATGTTTACAGTAAAATATAACATAAATCACGATTATTTTATTATCTCTGCGCGTTTTTATGTCTATAATAATTCATTTAATGCCGAATTATAACGAGTTAACCCCCCTTTTTTGAACTAACTTCCTTTCAAGCACTTTTTGGGACCTGACTTCCAAATTATAAACAGCTCTTTCATATGTGAAAGAGATTGACACGAAATACCTACCCCTTAAATAAAGTTTATATGTGTACTTCAATATTATAGTTTTATAGCATTTTATGTGGTGCAAAATTAGTGTTTTCTTAATCATTTTACTGTAAAATTATAAAAATGCTGTTCCAACTAACCTCACTTAAACTTGGTAAGCTGCCATATATGCATGCCCCCCTGATATCCTCATTTATTTTTTTTACAGGATGAAAGATATACAACTAACATCATATCAACCTGATACATTTTTATGTGTATAAAAATGATCAATCATACAAAAGATATACACACAATTTAAAGAACTTCTTACTTTCCTTAGGTTAATACAACATAATTCTGCATTTTAAGGAGCAAATATTGCAAATATAAATTAACAACTTTGTTCAGTATATTGGGTTCACAAATCAACCTCTGCATAATCTGCATGGAAGCAAACATAGTCTCATATCTGTGAACACGGTCACTGTTCATGACAAGTGTATTCATCAATCAAAAATATCAATGCTTTCATTTCATTACAAGTCCTCTGCCAGTGTTTCTGTCAACTGACTTTTGACACTGGTGGACACATCTTTTATTTAGCATACACCCCATTAGCCGTGCTGTTCATGTGTATTCAAAGTGTAATAACCTTCCTAATATCTTTAAAGGGGCTATCAACAGAAAACAATTTATTTTCTTTTAAAATAAGAAACATAGCATTGCCACAAAACCAGGTTTTCAAAGATTTACTTGTTAATTGAACTAATTGTGAAATCCCAAGCTGGGTCTCCATAATCTACCAATGCACACAATTACATCACAGTATGCCAATTAAAACTCGAGCTTATCAATGGAAATCAGTTGTCTTTTTCTAGAAATGTGTGCCCTTATAAACCTTGACCAGACTGGTTCTAAATAGAATCCAAAGCTGGGTGTGCATGCAATAGAACTACACTTGCACACTTTGAGAGTCCAAATTTAGCTCCATCCTAACTCAAGTTATTGAGCAAAAAACATGTTTTTCTATCCTTTGTAACACTCACCATGAGCTTATAACCCGACTCCACCCAACTGCAAACTGAAACTAGGTGCACACATGCTTTCCAGCAGGCCTTAACAAAAAACTAGGAGAAAACTAGGAGTACCCTGAAAAAAAAACTAGGAGAAATCTAGGAGTACTCTGAAAAAAAAACTAGGAGAAAACTAGGAAAAACAAGAAGGGTTTATGAAAAACTAGGAGTAATATCATAACAAATCATACCTTTTACCAATGTCTTTGTACAAATATGGCCGGCGTTGATTGAGATTTTCAAACAAAAACTGTATTGCCATGCAGGTTTAATTGTTGAATATCGCTAGTGTTTAATTATTAAATATAACTTTTATATTATTGGTTATCAATAACATGAAAATAATGTTTGTTGTGAGAATAAAGAACCTTTAAAATGTTAGGGAAGTGATTATAACCGACAGGAAGAATTGAAGTCTAGATTTTCATGAAATGTATTTACATTAAAAGACCTCTTAGCTATATTTAGTCACAGACTTTCACAATTGATGGTTAAACCAAAACCTATCTGCTTACGGCTCTTGTATAAGTTTCAAGTTTAAGACCAGACCAAAATTTAAACAATGGACAAGCCTTACCATTTAAAACAGGTTGCATGGTAATTTACAAATTTAATGCTTATGTATCGCTCACATTCCTGTTTGCATGATATGTTTGAAACTTTGATAGCTCTTTGCATGCACTTGAAACACAGTAAAATGCAATAAACATATATAGAAGTACATAATAAAGTATTGTATCTGATTTGTGTCAAGGCTTTTTCCAGCCACTTTGGGAAAAGGAGTCTGGTCAAATTGGGTAAATTTAAATCAATAAAATGGCAAATTTGGGAATTTGTTATCGAAAAAAGTGGACCAAATTGGGAATTTTTAGGATCAAAATATTGACACATCAGGCCTGTTATCCGGTATTCCAATAATGAAAACAAAATTTATATAAATTATATTTATATACTTTGTTATATGTTTATAAAAATTTTTTTAGATAATAAGCATAAGACACTTCTTTAAAAAAAATATTTTTTTTTGTACAATTTCGGATTGCTTTGGGATTGGGTCCGTTTTACGGACTTTTTTAAGAAGCAAAAAAAGCCATGTGTTTGTATATCATTTGTCAACCATCCACTGCAAATTATTTAAAATTAGTACTAATCAACGATTGTTCGACAAATGGTGTCGACTAGCAACGTTAGGGTATGGTAATACAATAGTAATGCATTTCAACGATATTAAACTAACCTTTATAAACATGTATGGGTGCTTGAAAAATTTCTACATTAGTCGGTCATGTGTATTTTTATAGCAAACTAATAATCGCTTAAAATTAATGCATGTACTATTCAGGTTCATTTTTTTTGTTTATGGAACAGAGTTCTTTTGCGCCTGTAAGCGGCCTGTTTATATTATTGTTGTTTCCAGGAACATGATCAAATACAATTAGGGGATACTGATGATGGCAGAAATAAACTGAATGAACAAGAATTGAAAACTGTTTGGAACAATACATTGTTTATTTTGTAGACGTTACAAAACGGAACAGAACAAACACATCGTAATTCTTAGAATCGTCACTGAAAAAACTAGGAGAACTAGGAGCTTTTTGTAAAAACTAGGAAAAGGTAGGAGACTTAAAAAAAAACAAGAAACCGTCGGAGACAGGTGATGCTCCCCCAAGTTTTTTTTTGTCACAATATTGCACTATATATTCAGATAAAAGGAAACGTCTTGAGGGGCATTACTTTGGACAAAATAATACGATGGATGGTTTAGCAACTTAAAAATTTCAAAGGGCCATAACTCTCTAAATAAATCATCTAACCAGAACCCACTAATAACATGCGCATCTCCTCAAGGTAGTTAAGCTTCCCATAAAGCTTCATTGAATTCCAGTCAGTAGTTGGGGAGAAATAGCCCGGACAAGAATTGCACTATATGTACAGTTAATGGAAAATTTCAAAGGGCCATAACTCTGTGAAAAATCATCCGACCAGAACTGGCTTATAATATACACATCTCCTCTTGGTAGTGAAGCTTCCCATAAAGTTTCATTGAATTCAGGTCATTAGCTGCTGAGAAATAGCCCGGACAAGAATTGCACTATATGTACAGTTAATGGAAAATTTCAAAGGGCCATAACTCTGTGAAAAATCATCCGACCAGAACCTGCTGATAATATGCACATCTCCTCTTGGTAGTGAAGCTTCCCAAAAAGTTTCATTGAATTCCGGTCATTAGTTGCTGAGAAATAGCCCGAACAAAAATTTGGACGGACACACGCACGGACAGACGAAGCGGCCACTATATGCTCCCCCCAAAATTTTTGGGGGATCATAAAAACTAGGAAAAAAACAGAAAAAAAGGAAGGCTGGAAAGCCTGTGTGCATGAAATTAAAAAAAAAATCAGCATAACAACAATATCCAACCTAATGTTATTGAGCAAAAACCATTCTTTAATTTTAAGTAGAGGTAACCCTTTACCTTGACCCAACAAACCCAAAATAAAATCCCAAGCCAGTTATCCATACAAGCTTGCTATATCCAATTTAAGCTACATTGCTAAATGAAAATTTGAGTTATTTACCGGTAACCAATTATTTGCTGTTCATATATATTTTTTAGTAACATTGGCATTGCCCAAACAGGCCCATATGCAATGTGTGCTATGTCTGCATGTAAGCTCGCTCTACACTTAATTTTATTGTTTTACCTCCATCTAAACTTAACTTATAGATAGGAAAACCTTCTGCTATTTTTAGTAACAGTGATCTTGACCGGACTACCTCCAAATAAATCCCAAGCTAGATCACTATGTAAGCTTGCTATTTCAAAAGTGTCGTTAAGATTGATCATTGCAAACATACAGAATTGAACAAAATCCAAAAGCTTGACGCCGCATGAACGGGCAACCACCCACCAGCCCGCCAGACCCCTATCTTATAACCAAGATTTACAACTGTGTTGAAAACCTGTTTGAAAAGCCTTTCCATACATTCTTCTTAAATGATTGTTGATTTGTTTGAAAACAATGAAGTGATACAAAATTCACTTCACAGGTGCAGAACAAATCAGATGAAGCAGTAGGAGTAGTAACTGTTGTAGTCAAACAAGCAAATTCGTAGAATTGATATCCCCCGCAACATATATTTTGTTTAAGGATGGGTGCAAATCGGACGGATGAACATACTACGATACAAAGGGCCATTACTCCATTATTAACAGATGGTGTACAATGCCATTTGATGTGCATCATCCTCTTATCCATATATACATATACTCATACCAAGTTTCAATGAAATCCGCCAAAGCACCTCCAAGATATGGCTCCGGACACAAAAGTGCCTATAGTAAAAAGCATTTTTTCAAGATACAAAGGGCCATAACTCCGTTATTAACAGATGGTGTACGATGCCATTTGGTGTGCATCATCGTCTTTTCCATAAATATACTTATACCAATTTTCAATAAATCCGTCAAATCACTTCCAAGATATGGCTCCAGACACAAAAGTGCCTATAGAAAAAAGCATTTTTTCAAGATACAAAGGGCCATTTCTCTGTTATTAACAGATGGTGTACAATGCCATTTGGCGTGCATCATCGTCTTATCCATATATATACTCATATTAAGTTTCAATGAAATCCGCCAAACGTGACTTCCACGATATGGCTCCGGACACAATAGTGCCTATAGTAAAAAGCATTTTTTCAAGATACAAAGGGCCATAACTCCGTTATTAACAGATGGTGTACAATGCCATTTGGCGTGCATCATCGTCTTATCCATATATATACTCATACCAAGTTTCAATGAAATCCGCCAAAGCACTTCCAAGATATGGCTCCGGACACAAAAGTGCCTATAGTAAAAAGCATTTTTTCAAGATACAAAGGGCCATAACTCCGTTATTAACAGATGGTGTACAATGCCATTTGGCGTGCATCATCGTCTTATCCATATATATACTCATACCAAGTTTCAATGAAATCCGCCAAAGCACTTCCAAGATATGGCTCCGGACACAAAAGTGCCTATAGTAAAAAGCATTTTTTCAAGATACAAAGGGCCATAACTCCGTTATTAACAGATGGTGTACAATGCCATTTGGCGTGCATCATCGTCTTATCCATATATATACTCATACCAAGTTTCAATGAAATCCGCCAAAGCACTTCCAAGATATGGCTCCGGACACAAAAGTGCCTATAGTAAAAAGCATTTTTTCAAGATACAAAGGGCCATAACTCCGTTATTAACAGATGGTGTACAATGCCATTTGGCGTGCATCATCGTCTTATCCATATATATACTCATACCAAGTTTCAATGAAATCCGCCAAAGCACTTCCAAGATATGGCTCCGGACACAAAAGTGCCTATAGTAAAAAGCATTTTTTCAAGATACAAAGGGCCATAACTCCGTTATTAACAGATGGTGTACAATGCCATTTGGCGTGCATCATCGTCTTATCCATATATATACTCATACCAAGTTTCAATGAAATCCGCCAAAGCACTTCCAAGATATGGCTCCGGACACAAAAGTGCCTATAGAAAAAAACATTTTTTCAAGATACAAAGGGCCATTACTCCGTTATTAACAGATGGTGTACAATGCTATTTGGCGTGCATCATCGTCTTATCCATATATATACTCATACCAAGTTTCAATGAAATCCGCCAAACCACTTCCAAGATATGGCTCCGGACACAAAAGTGCCGATAGTAAAAAGCATTTTTTCAAGATACAAAGGGCCATAACTCCGTTATTAACAGATGGTGTACAATGCCATTTGGTATGCATCATCGTCTTATACATATATATATATACTCGTACCAAGTTTCAATGAAATCCCCCAAAGCACTTCCAAGATATGGCTCCGGACACAAAAGTGCCGGACGGACGGACGGACAGCCGGACGGACTGACGGACAACGCCAAAACAATATCCCTCCGCCTCTGGAGGGGGATAATAAAGTAAAAAGTAACAAATGAAATGAATTATATTATGCGGATGCACACTTTTTGTAATGGTATTTTAGCTTGCATGTTTTCATTAAAGTATGTGTTTTTTTTTGGATGTGTTTGTTATTACAGAGGAGTTGTGAGCAACCAATTTTGACAAAATATAACAGCAAATCATGGTGTATACATTTACTAATATGTGTGAAAACTTGAATTCATATTGTTTTAATATGTGTTGTATATTTATGGGAAGTACCCTGAATATGTCCCTTTAAACTGATATTACAACCGCTAGTTATTCAACAATTTGTACTGTGGTCGTTTTACCAAACACAATTTTGTGACTAACAGTTGAATTGGATAACAACAATGCAACTTAAGTATTTACACATGTCTGACTATAAATAACAAGACTATTGCCAAGCACTGATGTCCCCTACCGGTTCCACCATTGTCAGATTTTTTATTTTGTTTTTATATATTTGTTGCCAAAGCAACCAAGTTTTTTGACGTAGGAACAGAATTAAATGATGTCCATAATGTCCATTTTGCCATCTATTCATGTTGCAAGTTTCATGAAAAAATATGAAGAACTTTTAAAGTTATCGCAGGATCCAGAAAAGTGTGACGGACTGCGAACAGAGCGCAAACCATAAGTCCCCTCCAGTGAAACCGGTAGGGTACAAAAACAATTGTTTAGTGGAAATACTGTTATTTTATAACAATAATATAATTTACACACAAAAAATCTGTTAACATGAAGCACAATGTACATACACTGCCATCAAACTGTCTTTGCTATTTTGCCCAAACCATACATAATCTCAGCAGTGCATACAAGTCACTTAAAATGGATGATATAGAGCGGATATGCTTGTGTATCACTAAATATAATAAACATCACTGGAGTTTGTAGATTATTTGTCACTGAGTCATATAATGCATTTTTGCCACCAGTAGGTTTAGGTGGCGATACTCGCATTCCACGCCGACCCATTGAATATTCTCCTGTGAGTACTGCACAGTAGTACATCCGTTTTACACCATTCGGATCTGGTCTGGAGTATAAATCTTGTGCAGAATAATCTGCTTTGACCGCAAAGTAGACTCCGTCACCGAATGCAACCGCTGTAAGTCAGGACATTAACTGTAGTGAGTCGGGTTATTGCTCGGTATTTCTTTCATATTTCGATAAGACATATCTCCATTCCTGGGATTTGTTAACATCTCTTTGATATTGCAACGAAAATGAATGGATTAACCAAGGACCATTTCTGTAATCTAATTCATAGCGCCTTAAATTGTTTCCATTAGGAGATTTGCATATGCTCAAATAGGGTAACCAGAAAAACATTTCTATTATCAAAGACAGTATCAAGCTACATTATGCACATTAAGACAAAGTCCTCGCGATATGTATTATGGCATTATGGCATTATTTAAATATTTGTGACAAAGACTTTTGAGCTGGGGACACACGTATAATAGGGTTAACGCCATGAAACACACTGATCATTTTGTAGCAAGTCGTGACCTTTGCGTTTGAATAGGCTTAATGTGGACATGACGTCAGAAAACTGCGGCATTTGGGTCAAATTATTTTAACTTCCTTTGTAAGATATGATGTAACAATCAAATCAAGCTGAAGCATTCACATGTTTACCGTGCACCTGTAATTTTTATAAACGATCATTTCACAAGTCTAATGCCAAACATGATACATATCCTGTTTCCAGTTGCAAAGATTTTTAAGTCCATCAGTCATATCTAGTTCAACAATGGAATGTCACCCTTGGCAACATTACCAGAATAAGTGTGGAGGACACTAGAAGATGTAAGGAACACATAAAACAGCATGTGGCTCGCGACATAGAAATTGTCACCTGACTGGAATGTACATCCCCAATGAGGGGCGAATTTTAAGCACAGTTGAATATTTAAACAAATCTTAATAGATGACTTTTGTAAAGAGTAAATTAAAACATTTTTTTTTTAAGACTATAATACTGACTGTGAGCTCAACATTGCAGAGGACCACTAGAACATATAATCTATCAAATATAAAACTTCTGAGCCTGCCAATTACTAAGATTGTATAAGGCAATAACATATTATTGAAGTTTAAAACGACCATGCTACCTCCAGTGATAGGTCGCTGCTAGGCAAAGTTTGTACATGGGGGTATTAAATGTAATATTTGTTAAAGACCAATTTGACATACCAATTAACAAAGACTTTGTCGTTGTGGTTTCAGTAGAGATGTTTTATAATCAGATTGCAATTTAAGTCTATATTTATCACAGGATTATTTGGATATGGTCAGTTTTAACCATAGAGGCAAATGTAAAAAATCTATGTAAAGGATCACTTTAGAATGTGATATACCAAACATAACAATCACCTCCATGCTTGTGGACTTAACTGAGAAAAGTTAAGTCATCTTGCACTTTACTTCTTTATAAATCATGTGCCCAATGACCAAGGAAAGATTTGACCCTAGGGAAATAATGGGTATTATTTCTGTACAGGACTAAGACGGTACAAACCGAACAAGAATCAAGAGGGTCATGGGCCCTAAGGCGCTCACCTGAAAGCCAAAGGAAGTAGACTTTTCTGAAACAAGGCTTGTCACCATAGGATGACATATGCCCCATTTTTCCACATTTTTCTAAACCTAAACGCAAAGTGTTTTTCCACATTTTTCAAAACCTAAACGCAAAGTGTGACGGAATTTCAGACGGACAGACAGACGGACAGATGGACGGACAGTTTGATCACTATATTCCCACCTTCGGGGGCATAAAAATGCAAGCTGATTCATGAAGATTGGACCAAACAAGAGATGTGTTTGTCAAAAACACAATGCCCCTTACAACACCACTTTGATTATTTTTTTGACCTTTGACCTTGAAGGATGACCTTGACCTTTCATCACTCAAAATGTGCAGCTCCATGAGATACACATTCATGCCAAATATCAAGTTTCTATCTTCAATATTGCAAAAGTTATGGCCAATGTTAAAGTTTTCGGACAGACGGACTGACGGACATTTCAACTGCTATATGACACCCTAACGGGGGCATAAAAAGTGACTGTTATATGACCCACTTTCAATCGCTGCCACAATTTCATTAGGACAAATGTTCTAACCAATTTTTCCAATCAAGTTTCATGAAGATTTGCCAATAAAAGTGGCTAATATAGTGTCAACAAGTTTTCACTATAGCCAAATAAGGACAACTGCCCCGCCCCCGGCGGCCATTTTTTTCAACGAACCATAATCATTTTCAAACTAAACCAGCTAGTGTTGGAACAAATGTCCTTATCAAGTTTCATAAAGATTGGATAATAAATGTGACTTCTAGAGTGTTAACAAGGTTTTACTATATAGCAATATAAGGAAAAATGCCACGCCCCCTTGCCGCCATGTTTTTCAACGGATCTCAACCATTTTCATATTCAACCCAGATATCATTTTTACAAATATTCTGACCAAGTTTCATGAGCATTAGACAAAAGATGTGACTTCGAGAGTGTTAACAAGGTTTTACTATAGCCATATAAGGAAAACCGCCCCGCCACCTTGCGGCCATGTTTTTCAACAGACC
Source organism: Dreissena rostriformis (assembly GCA_007657795.1). Taxonomy (NCBI): domain Eukaryota; kingdom Metazoa; phylum Mollusca; class Bivalvia; order Myida; family Dreissenidae; genus Dreissena; species Dreissena rostriformis. The sequence continues at coordinate 67,706 of VMBQ01001103.1, read as the reverse complement.
AGAACCATTTTCGAACTCATTTAAGATATCATGAGAACAAATGTTCTGACTACGTTTCATGATCATGGGACAATAAATGTGACATCTAAAGTGTTAACAAGGTTTTACAAAAGCCATTTAAGGAAAACTGCCCCGCCCTCTGGCGGCCATGTTTTTCAACAGACCAGAACCATTTTCTAACTCATCCAAGATCTCATTAGAACAAATGTTCTGACTAAGTTTCATGAAGATTGGACAATAAATGTGATTTCTAGAGTGTAAACAAGGTTTTACTGTACAGTAAAGACATATAAGGAAAACTGCCCCGCCCCCTGGCGGCCATGTTTTTCATCCAATAGCAACCATTTTCGAACTCGTCCAAGATATTATAGAGACAAATGTTCTGACCAAGTATCATCAAGATTGGACAATAAATGTGGCCTCTAAAGTGTTTACAAGGTAAATGTTGATGACGGACAAAAGGCGATCACAATAGCTCACCATGAGCTAAAAAGGAAACTGAAACAATACCAAACAAGGTTTTCAACGGTATTCGTTTGAATTTATCTTATTGAAAACTAGAGCTTTGTCACTAACATGACGTATACCCCCACATATTGCATTGACACAGAATATTTTGCATGCTGTCTCACAAAACAAGAGAAGCTTATTTATGGCAATTTTTAAGAATTATTATGCCATTATCATTTATGGCCATTTTGACCTTTGAACTCTTAAATTCTTTGGCATGATACGCCATCCAATGCCTGTGAACAAAATTAATGTGGAGAGTAATATTAAAATCTCACAATGAATGACATAGTTATGGCCCAGACAAGCTTATTTATGGCCATTTTTGACCTTTGAACTCAAAGTGTGACCTTGACCTTGGAGATATCGACGTAATTCTTTCGCGCGACACACCGTCCAATGATGGTGAACAAATGTGCCAAATGATTTTAAAATCCCTTGATGAACGACATAGTTATGGCCCGGACAAGCTCATTTATGGCCATTTTTGACCTTTGACCTCAAAGTGTGACCTTGACCTTTGAGATATTGAAGTAATTCTTTCGCGCGACACACCGTCTAATGATGGTGAACAAATGTGCTAAATGATTTTAAAATCCCTTGATGAACGACATAGTTATGGCCCGGACAAGCTCATTTATGGCCATTTTTTACCTTTGACCTCAAAGTGTGACCTTGACCTTGGAGATATTGACGTAATTCTTTGGGGCGACACACTGTCCAATGATGGTGAACTAATGTGCCAAATGATTTTAAAATCCCTTGATAGATGACATAGTAATGGCCCGGACAAGCTTTCGGGACAGACCGACAGACAGACCGACAAAGTGACTCCTATATAGCCCCCATTTCTAGTAATGGGGGTATAATAAGTGTGCAGTCCAGAAATAGGCATGAATATACGCTAACCAAACACACATTTTCACAGCTATACACCCCTCAAACTCAAGTTAATAATCAGGAAGTTTGTTTCCCATATGCTTTGTAACAGTGACATTGAACTTAACCCAACCAGACCCAAATGCAATCTCAAGCTAGGTCTGTTTGTTAGCACCCTACACATAAAAAGCAGTGCAATACCTCCATAAAATCTCAAATTATTAAGCAGAAACTGTTTTTATACTTTTAGTTACATTGACCTTGACCTTGATCTGACAAGTTCAAAATGCATCCCAAGATAAGTATATGCACACATGCAATTTCAGTAAAATATGTTTATACAAACTATGTTATGGTTAGAAAGCTGTTTCTGCTTTAAGTAATAAAGACTTTGACCTTGAATGGACAAGCATTAAATACAATCCTAAGCTAGGTCTGCAGTTTTTCAATTTTTTTTGTAACAGTGCTTTTGACCTAGACCCCACTGGTACCAAATGCAATCCCATGCTAGGTCGGCATGTGAGCTCGATAAACACAGGTTTCAGTGCAATAAAAATTAAACATCATTCCAAAACTTAAACCGAAACCTTTACCTTATTTATAGTAACAGTGACCTCGACCATTAACCGACTAGCTCTAAAAATAGCTTCGAGCTATTTTTCCATTCAAGCTAGCTTTATAAGAAGTTTTATCAAGATTAGTCACTGCCTTATTAAAGTTATAAACCGGGATCCACCAGTTTCCTGTTTTTCTTCATTCAGTAACAGTAACCTGGACAAAAATGGTCTCAAATACAAGTCAATGTTTTGTAAGCAAGGTCCCTGCATACACATTTCAGTGCAATACCTCAATCCAAACTAAAGTTATTGAGCGGATTTTATTTTTTTATTTTAAGAAATAGTGAAAAACTGTAATGTTAAATATCTGGATTTTCTGTTTTAGTATGATAATTTAAAGGAAATCTTGTTATGCACAACTTTTTAAAAACATATTCACAGAGATACAGTGCCAGTTTTGACTCCAGGGGCAAAATTTCGAACACTATAAAGACAACAACTATAGAATGTTACATAGCAAATAATTTGATTTTTAATTGTATTTAAATCTTGGTATAATGTTTAGCTGCAAAAAAAAACTATTGAAACAATTTTTTTTTTTTTTTTTTTTTAATCTCTTAAGCGGTTAAGGAGTAGTTATTTCAATGAAAATTGTCGACAGATGCAAGACGAACGAAAATGGGAGATGCCAAAAGCTCCATATGACCACTCTAGGCTCAGCTCATGTGAGCTTTAATCGCAGATTAACTTAATGTACAACAATTCCATATGGACCAAAGTATATTAAAGTTTAAGTATTACCGGTTGATTGGATCATATATGACTAAATGAACAGGTAATTGATGAATAAGCAAAACACTTTATTAATGATGAAACACGATCTTGTGTTCGATAGATAACTCCGTAAACGGGATGTGTACCTTATAACTGGGCATATTATTATTTATGCAGAAAACCCAACTTTACTCCCTTGTATGTCTTATAAAAATATATAAACAAAGTACACTGATTGGACAAAATAAAAGCCGAAGATGACTGCTACTTAAGTGGAAATTTTTATTTTTTGTACATAAAAACATAAAATTGTTCATTATAATATGTGAACTGATGCAAAACAATCCTTAGATGTGTGTATGAATACATACCGTTCTTTCCACAGTAGCTACGATTGAAGCCATGCGCATTGACGCTATCCACCGTGTCGGCAGAGGTACCGTGCCAAAGGAAACGTTCGTTCTGTGTTCCAGGAGGATTCTGTCCTTCGAGTTGCTTCTTCTTTGCAGCGTACTGTTGCCATAAAGACTTGTTCTGTACCATTTCGATCTGAACAGAAATGTAAAACAATGATATGAACTTTGTTTAATTAACCTGTTTTAGAAATGACAAGTCCATGCATCGTGCTAGTCACTTTCCTACATGGTAATTTGCGTACTACATTTCATACATGAAGGGTCAGAAAAACAAGAGTTGTCCAATGACTGCTCGACTATCCTTCAGCTTTAAAATGCAACTGCTCATGTGAAATTGACTATATGTAGCAGTTTTTGAGGTAATATTACATAAACCGAATATTTTTAATAACTAGAGCTTTGTCACAGATGTGACGAATACCTCAACATGCCCCATTGACACAGAATATTTTGCACGTCGTCTTCACAAAAAACAGTGGACACCATGCTCAATGTTTAAAACGCACTAAGTGACCCTGTGACCTAGTTTTTGACCCGGCATAACCCATATTCGAACTTGACCTAGACATCATGTAGATACAACTTCTGACCAAGTTTGGTGAAGATCGGAATAAAAACAACTTGAGTTAGAAAGCGGACAACCAATATGGACCGACTGACAGACAGACAGACCGACAGACTGACAGACAAGCTCACTCCTATATACCCCACTAAACTTCGTTTGTGGGGGTATAACAACAAAACATGGACATGCCATGATACCAAAACTACAGGGTTTTACCAATTCGAATGTAAGAACATGTGAAAGATGGCATTTACTCTACCTACACACAAATCAACAACCCATCCTCAGTTATTGAGCAGCAACCTATTTTTTAGCTTCAGTGTCCCTCTAAGGTCTGTATTTCAACTACATATATACAAAATTTCGGCGGGATATCATCATCCAAATAAAGTTATTGGGCTTAAACCATTTTTCTATAGTTAGTTTCAGACACCTTGGCCCCACTTACTATCCCAAGCTTGGTCTTCATGCAAGCTTGCTATAATTTTTTCATCAATATTGGTCGATGATAACTCAGGTTATTGACCGGTAAATGCTAAACCTTCAACAAATTTTTTTAAGAAAAAAAGGGCCGTAATTATGCTACATTGAAGATCAGAGTTAATTCCCATGGTAAGTGACCATATATATAATGACCACAAACACTGATCTTTATGGTTACAGAACATATTTAGTAGATATCAGGATATGGAGTTTTTGAATGGCAATTAACACTTTAACCTGATTTTACATAAAGGCACATAATTCTGCAAATTTGCAGGTCACAGTTATGGACCTTGGTAAGAGTGCTAAGTTTACTATTGCCCATGGTCAATCCAGTATAACCCTCTATTTCGTTTTATAATGTTACACATTCAGGAGCTATTTATACGTTTCATAGCATTGTCATAACATAGCCGTGGGCACAGTTTGTGTTGCTTAATCTATACTTATACATATCCTACACAGGTAACACACACTAGAACATTACTTTCCTAATATGCTAAGCCACTTTGGATATAAACATTAGAACTGCTTACAATGAAGATTGTCTGAACATATATAACTACCTTTTGGATAGCAAAATTGGCACCAGCTGTCGTTGTGAAGGTAGTTGCTATTGTTGTGTATCTAGGGTCAGTGTTCAGTAGGGTATGCACCAGGAGATTTCCTTTCATTTCCTTCCAATCTGATGGTATTTCATTCAATTTGTCTATGAAAGAAATATAATGCTCAATGAGGATAACGTACAAAAACATTTGTTGAAGTAGATCTTTTCTACTATTTCACAAAATATCAATGATCTGTAAATCCAAAGGTCCTCTAAGAATGGGTAGGTGATTATGGTCCTGGTTAGACAATCAATTTACATTTAAATCATCAGTGGAATTTGGAGAGGTTTATATATCTTTTAGATTTTTTAACCATACCTTGAATCAAATCTTTTCGAACAATCTTATTTTTCTTGTTGTCATCCGTCTCACCCTTCTCATATTCTTGCAATGAATTGAAATCAACGACAACTTCGACACTGTCTTCCCTGTAATTTGCATTAAACTGACTGTATTGCTTAGTAACATAATGAAATGAAGCTTACTATAAAGTTTCAAGTTAATACCTGTTTTAGTTTCAAAGATATGTTCTGGACAAGATAAGTATACACAGGGGAATAACTGTTATAACAGGACCAAATGCCCTTAGGTGCTCACCAGAGACCACAAGGAACTTATCTGTTCTGAGCAGGCAGCATTCACAAGGTTATACAATAAAACAAGAGCACCGCAGAGCGGGTGCCAACGCTCGGCTGTGGGTGCAGTTTTGAATAAAAAAAAATAAAAAAAATAATAATAAATGACCTTTGACCTTGAATGATGACCTTGACCTTTCACCACTCAAAATGTGCAGCTCCATGAGATACACATGCATGCCAAATATCAAGTTGCTATCTTCAATATTGCAAAAGTTATGTCCAATGTTAAAGTTTTGGGACGACGCGGACAGTGGAAGGACGAGCTGGCTATGATAATACCTCGGGTTTTCTTCGAAAATCATGTTTGAACTTAGCTATATTATTTTGCTCTGTTTCGAATAAGTTTCACTATCAGTGGGTAAAATGCGTGACTTTTTGACTATTGATTGTTCAAGTGATTTACTAAAGCAACAGAAGGTAAACTGTCCCGCCTAGTAAACTGCCACTGGCGGTCAAGTTTTTCAATGGACAGGAACCAGTCTGAGAAATCATTGTAACAAATGTTCAGAGCAAGTTTACTTTGAAAAATCTTCTGAAAAAGTTCAAAGAGGACTTGGTGATAATTGTGGACTTGAGAGTTTTTCAAAACTTTTTTCTTTAATTTTATCTTGATTTTGACCCCATGTAACAGAGTTTCAAACTCAACCAAAATTTCAATGGCACCAATGTTATGACCAGGTTTTATCAAGATCAGGAAACATATGTGGCCTGCCCCAATGATTAGTTCCAGTATTCTGCCTAAAATAGTATTAGAGCCAAACTACCTGAAAATATTCACATGTCTACCCAATGGAGATGCAGCATATAAAGTTTTATAAAATTTGTATCAAAAGTGCCCGAGATCAAACGGGGAAAGGAATTCTTATTCAAAAGGGATTAACGCCCTTAAAAAATCAATAGTGCATTTTGCATAACCACACTTAACTAAAAGTGCATATAAAGTTTTATCAAATTCTGATCATCAGTACCTGAGGTTTCACTCAGTAACAACTAAAGCTCTATTATAAAATGATATAACAAATCAAAGGGTAATAATTCCAGAAACATCATTTGACCGGAATTCAGCTTATTAGTGTCATGAGATCTTAAGCGGAAAAGAAAAGTGTGATGGAATAAAAGGGCAGTAGGACAGATNTGTCAAGGCGGTACTGAAATTTATTGAACAATATTATTAAGAAACGTATTTCTTATAACAAAAGCTTCTTTGATATATTTACATACATTAGAAATTACTGTTTTGTCACATGAAACTAGTAAATTGTGGAATTTATACACAGATGGGTTGATATAAAATATAATGCATCACTAGGCTTTTAGTTAGCATGAACGTGTATCTTTTACATGCACACTTGAAGGGCTCGAGTGTAATATTAGTAGAAAGAGAACATTGAATACACATGCCTACAAGTTGGAGTATTTTATTGAAAAGTGTAGGAATTTGCCTTCAGACACCTTTGTGTCTTCGGACAGACAAATAGACAATGGACAGACACAAAGACAGACAAATAGACCATGGACAGAAACTACTATAACTAAAGAGCCAAATTTCAACTTGGCCGTGTTATTGTTCTTATAAACATTCTAAACAAGTTTCATCAAGATTTATTCATAAAAATAGATTTTAGAGTAGTAATAAGGTGGCTCTAAGCTTGTACCTTTTGACCTAATATTTTACATAAACTGAACATAAAGGGTTGCTTGAATTTGAATGACAAGAAATGCAAGCAGACCAACCAACACAGAGACTCCAAACTCTGTAAGGGTGTAATCTATACTTGTAGACCACACTGTTTCACCACAAAACTCAAACAAGAGCACCACAGAGCGGATGCCAATGCTCGGCTGCTTGGCTGCCGGTGCAGTATTGAAAAAAAAAAAAAAAACATTTGACCCAAAATGTGCAGCTCCATGAGATACACATGCATGCCAAATATCAAGATGCTATCTTCAATATTGCAAAAGTTATGGCCAATGTTAAGGTTTTGGGACGACGAGGACGGCGGACAAAAAATCTGTAAATGATCTGATTCAACTGCACACATTTTAGATGAAACATAATTCTTACCGATAAATAAATGTGGGGTCTTGATTCTTGAATGCCTTTTCTATTTTGTAGTTGAGATTTAGCTCGTAAGCCTTGAGGTCATCGCCTTCATCAGTGACATCTATGTAGTACCACTGTACAACATCTTTTAAGATCATCGCTGCATGTTTGTCATTCTCAATTTGAATTGCGTCCTTTATTATTCTATAAAACACAGATACTTGTCAAATTTGCATTAAAAAACAGCACATGTAAATTGATTGTGTTCACCAAACGTTATACAAATGAACGGATACCAATGTTCAGAATGCATTGGTTAAATGTTACCAGGTAATCAAATACTATAACGATTTCACTTTTGACCAAACATATAAGACAAGTCATAGAATCTGATGTGCAAAAGAAACTTTACTTGATAAACAGGAAATGGGCTTGTTTGTTTAACAGGCAACAGGCTGATTTGATTAAAACAATTATAACATTAACAAGCAGAATTACATATTCATCTGAGTGCTTGCGGTGTGCACATTAGCCATAATTCCAACAATTTCTATTCCATTGCTGCTGGGTCTGTAGTCAACATTGTTTTTCTCTGCAATTCTTCTTAATGCTTCTTCCTATAATACACATTTACAAGAGATGTTTGTTAAACATGTATGCCTCCCCCTACATGCAGCGTAGTGTAAATGTGCAATTGTTACTAGATAATATCATATTGCATTCCCCTGAAAAGTTTAACTTTAACCTGCAAATTGAGTTGGTTCTTTTTCCTACACGACTTTGCGGCATAATAATATACATGTTGTTATCTAAGGTTACAGCATTCATAAGAAATTGTATTGCAACCGTTTTCATGTTTCAAGCCCCTGTGACTATGACCTTTGACATGAAAATCCATATTTATCTTCCTTTAATCCCAAGTAAATCACATATCAATTGGCATGATAGTAGGAAAAATTGTTCAAAATAGATGTTGAGTAGAGACAAAATGATCCACACTTCATGTAATTACAAGCCACTGTGACCTGAAACTGACCTGTTTACCTAAAACTCCTTATTCATCTTACAATTTTAAAGTTATGATCTTGGTCTTTTTGATCTATTATTCAATAAGCGTCTTTCTTTCCTCTCTTAGTTCAATGTCCTTCCAATTTGCATGATCAAAGGTTAAAGCATAATCTTCATAATTTGAGAAAAATTAATGTTCTACATTTAACGTTTTGCGCTCCTATGACCTTTTCCTCTGACCTGCTGACCTTAAATAGCTTAGCATCTTCTTATCATTCCAATTAACATTATCATAGGTCAGCATAGATATCACGTAAAAACTAATGGCTTACAGACCAACGGACAGGTGCAAAGCAATATAACCTGCTTCTTCGGAGGGTGTCATAATTTGTGTATCATTTGATTCATTCAATAAATACACAGTTATGTAGATACAAGTGTCAGATCAGTTTTTGTTCTTCCATTTTCATATCCATGAGGACTTCAAGTGCAGTATTGTTGGCATTTAATTTATGTTGGAAATAAATTTATTACACGTAAAGGAATTTGGGTTTTGGGTGAATTGTATACTTATATGACTAGACTATATAGATATTTACCATAGTTCAGTAAAAGACATGGTTTGACTTCGTTAAGATTTTTGCCGTGCAAATTAAATATGTCAACCAATATGATTACACTATTTATACCTGTCGTTTATCGAAGCGTTGTATAATGGAGTCATTTAATTCAGTAGTCGAGACCTCTCCTGCAATCAAGGAATCTAGCTTTTTAATGGCTTCTTTTATGTCCGATTCTGCCATAGCGTGAATAATAAGGCAGACAGAATTTACGTTAGTTGAGGTGTTTTCTGGCTGAGTTCTTTTAGCCTTCTTAGATGGTTTTCTGTTTGTACCTGAAATTATAGTGTATATAGAGCATAATATTTACACAAATATTTCTTATTGAATTTGACTTTGGCAAAATTTGAAAAAACAAGATCTTCCACATTGAAGCATTGAATGGGAAATAACAGAATAAATGATGCAATGTCAGTTAAAGCTTATGGATATTAAAATGCTTTGAAGTAATGCACAAGACAAAACAAGACAAGTGTTCATTGAGCACAGATGCCCAAACACTGCACTTATTTCTCAAAACTCTAATAGGGTACAGAAAACAAGTGTCACAGACAATAATTAATTAAGACTTGACCATGTTTTTTATTCACATTGACCCAGACTCAAACATGATCTTCATATTGTCAAGGTAAAACAATCTGACCAAGTTTCATCAAGATATAGATTTACATTTGCGGATATTTTGAAATCCTTCAATACAACATGAAAATATGGATCAAACAACCTCTGTTTTAACATTAAAATGCTAATTTGTCCACCTTTGACCTTAAAGTATGATATTCACCATAAAAATACATGTTTTGTGCAACACACTCTCTGATATATGGTAACATATGCGCCGAGTTGTTTAAAATCCTTTAATAAAAATATATCTGAAAAAGGCACTATGTTACCATAATAGTGATATTATTCGACCTTTGACCTTTCAGTATAATAATAACTTAGAATATTTATGTCTGCATGTTGTGCGAAACACAGCATCTGATATAAGGTAACATTTAGTTATTTTGAAATCATGAAATACATCAAGAAAGTATAGCTACAATAAACCCTAATTTAGCAATAAAATACTATTTTTCTAACTTTGACCTTGAAATATTATCTTGACCTTAGAAATAGCTAACTTGTTTCTGCAAATAACATATTGTCTAATATAGGTTAAACAAGAGATGTGTTTGTCAGAAACACAGTGCCCCCTACTGCGCCGCTTTAATTTTTTTTTTTTTTTTTATGTTTTTGATCTTTGACCTTGAATGATGACCTTGACCTTTCACCACTCAAAATGAGCAGATCCATGAGATACAAATGCATGCCAAATATCAAGTTGCTATGATCAATATTGCAAAAGTTATGACCATTTTTCGAAACCTAAACACAAGTGTGAAGGAATTTCAGAAGGACAGACAGACAGACGGACGGACAGACAGACGGACAGTGCGATCACTTTATGCCACCCTACCATGGGCATAAAAACATAGTCCGGAAATACCACCTGGGGGCGGTGGAGAGCAGGGTCTATTGTAAGCTTATAGTTAAGTAAGAGTTTGGCACAGAAGCTTGTTAATGTAATGTTAAACAACGGATAATAACTAAAAGCAACCTTCATACATAGACAATATGCACTGTAGTACTTGCAGATTATTACCTATATTCCAAAAAACTAATTGTGAAACCTTGATAATTTGTTCTGATCTAGAAAGATTATAGTTTGTAACTTGTTTTTATTTTATGTAATACATTGGAATTGTCTACATAACTGGACTTAATATTTATGATTTCCAGCCAAACGGAAAGTGGATATGCAGAAAAAAATACCTTAAGTACAAATATTTGAATCTTCCAATATTAAATGGAGGCGGGGATTTGACAACACTCTATTCGAAACAAGTCCGATTTCTGCATAAAACAAAATCACCACTGAATTCGCCATGTTCCAAACCTGTCATTCCTTGGGCGCGCTGGGCTGCATGTTTGAAATCATCGACCATCTCACTCTTGAAGACAACAAATCTTACATCTGTCAATGACCCACATCCTTCATTTGCAAACTCTTTCACAGCTTGACACATTGCATGGGCCGTCTCTGCAGCACTGATATTCATTCCTGTAAGTAAACACCATATGGAATTGTATAACTGACTGATCATGTTTACTCATAATGTGTGCAGTATTACATATAAAAAAGAGCTGTTCCATGCACTAGACCATTATTCCGCTTTGATAGTAACATGTACATGTTTTGTCAGTTACCTGGTATAAAGACCACAATGACATTTTGATGTTGAATATATGTAATAGTCATATAGTACATATAAACATAAAGCTGACAATTTATAAATTAAAACAAGAAATGTGACCATGCCAGGAAACTAAATATTCAACTTTTGACCGATACATTTCCTTGATTTGAATAACGTTTAGATCAAGATCAGCACCTAAACTAGCTGCACCAAAAATTACAGCACAATACCTCCATATAATTTCAAGATATTGATCAAAAAACATTTTTCCATTTTTAGAAACAATGGCCTTGATCCAACTAGTCCAAAATTCAAACAAACCCTTGGTCTGCCCAAAAGCTATCACAAACAATACTTCTATCCAAACTTAAGTTGTTGAGCAGAAGCTCTTTTTAATTTTTAGTAAAAGTGACATTGTCCCCACAATATCTCATAACTGAAGTTATTGAGCACAAACTTCGACTTTCACCTCTACCAAATGACCCCAAATGCAACCCCATGATATGCATGTCAGCAAGAGAAAGGAGTTATTGCACGCAAACCTTTACCTGAATTGTCTTAATATAAAAATTACAATAAAGAGCATTATTCTGCAAAATTGCTGCTCAGAGTTGTGGGCCTTCATATGCAACCTCGCATTATGATCCCGAAGACATGTGTGAAGTTTCAATTAAATATCTGTGGTAGTTACAGAGATATAAACTTGTAGCATGCACATTTTTAACTGAATTTCAATTTGCGAGCAAACCTTAACCTTTCTACTTTTAGTACAAAAGGGTGAATAATCATGTGATTAAGCTGGTCAAAGTTGTAGGTCTTGGTCAGCGAATGTTAATAAGCGAATGTTAATAAAGATCCCGAACATATATGTAATGTTTATGTAGTAAATATACATATATGGAGTAGATGCACACAAATAATGACCTTTTTGCAAGTACAAAATGGGGGCATAATTCTGCTAAATTGCAGGTGAGAATTATGGAACCTGGTCAGTGACCTCAACCAATGACCTGGCACACAGTGGAGAAGTTGCACATATACCTCAACCAAATTTGATATTACAACAAGATGTGTTTGTGAAACACTATGTCCCCTATTGCGATTTTGACTCATATATTTGACCTTTGACCTTAAAGGATGGCCTTGACATTTACCTTACACCACTCAAAATGTGCAGCTCCATAAGATACACATGCATGCCAAATACCAAGTTGCTATTTTGAATATTGCAGAATATATGGCCAAAATGAGCGATTTTGACCCATATAATTGTACTATGACCTTGAAGGATGACCATGACCTTGACCTTTCAGCACTAAAAATGTGCAGCTCCATGAGATACACATTCATGCCAAGTATCAAGTTGCTATGTTGAATATTGCACAAGTTATGGCCAAAATGAGCGATTTTGACCCATATAATTGACCTTTGACCTTAAAGGATGACCTTGACCTTTCAGCACTCAAAATGTGCAGCTCCATGACATACACATGCTTGCAAAATATCAAGTTGCTATGTTGAATATTGCAAAAGTTATAGCAAATGTTAATGTTGGCGCAAACCAACAGACCAACCAACCAACAGACAGGGCAAAAACAATATGTCCCCCAGTATATACTGGGAAACATAAAAAGGGGGCATAATTCTGCTAAATTGCAGGTCAGGGTTAGAAAACTTGGTCAGTAACTTCGCACAATAACAAAACAAATGTGTGAATTTTCAATTGAATAACTGTAGTAGAAACAGTGATATGTACAGGCTGCACGTTTACCTGAACCAGAGTATTACAACGACGCCAATGACATCAAGATTTAGGTAAGTAGTATAGCCTTGACTATTTGGTGAATAGGTGAGCTAATTATATTTTTAGTTTTTAGGTATTTATCAAAATGGTTTATTCAAACCTGTGCCTAGGGCTGGGAAAGCGATGCTTTTAAAACGTTCAGCCTTAGCCTTCTTAAGACATTTTACGACGACTTGTTTCCATTCCTGTGCAGTCTCTTTTGCGACAACGTGCATTATGTTTTTGCAAGCCAGTGTATAAGCCTTGGTAATGGCCAATCCTTCTTTTTTCATTTCCTTTTCTGTCAACATAATACGTAATATGACACTTTTTGTGGAATAATACCAAAGGTTTGTTACAACATAAGTACATGCGTACAAGTACTATTACAGAAATTCGAAAGAAACATAATAATAAGCATATATGTAGAAAAATTACATGAAAATATGAAGGTATCAAAACAGCATATAAATAAAAACGTACGCTTTGAATGAGCCTCCTTTACAAGCTTGTCTCCACAAATTTTGACGAGGGTTTGGGAAACTATTCCTAAAATAAATCAGATTGATTGTACAAGTTAAATATGTGCATCAGCGTATGACTAGAAATACACATATAATGCTAAACAAACTATATTACTGTCCATGGTCAACAAAGGAAAGCTTTAAAGAAACGTACCTCTTCTTAGATCTAGAGTCTCGTTCGAACTGTTTACAATACAATCCACTGCCTCTTTAGTTAGGTCACCCTGCGTGATCTTTATTTGAACATTTCCTATAGTGAAGTCACTCGAGTCCTTTCCAAATGGCAACTCTTCGTACAGGTGTTCCTTGTCGCTGTCTATCAGAACAAATAATGTCCTGTATTTAAATGTTTGTTGCTTATTAAAAAGAATTCTATACTTTATATTTGGTATTACTATTATCATTATATATAATTAGATAAGTGTCTTTTGTATCAAATACCAGAATAAGTCTTATGAATTCCAATGAAATTTGTAAATGGCTGGATTTCTTTTTTCATCTTTTTGTTTTATTTAGCACAGAAAACATGTTATCATCATTTACTTTCATTTCCAAAATAATTTTATAAATCATATACAATTGATAAGTTTCACAACTCTTGTTAGAATTATTAATATTCATATCTTGACTAAATCTAACCACCGTGTGAAATGGTCATCGTATACATATGTACGTGGCTTGAAACGTTTATTTTTTTTTCTAAGATATGATCGGTAACCTAGTTTTTGGATGCTTGTGATCAAGAAATCTGAACTTGGCCCATATATTGTAAACATAGCCATTCTGATCATGTTTCCTTAAATCACAAGTGTGACTTCTATAGTAGTAACAAGATTTTTTAAGACTTGACCTGGTGACCTAGTTATTGGACGGACATGAGATATAGTCCTGATATAGTTGGGATAAACATTCTGATAAAGTTTTATCCAGATTGTGTCATACCTGTGGCTTCTAGAGTGCTAACAATGTTTTCTAAGCTTTGACCTATTTGTCTAGTCTTTGGCACACATGACCAAGATTTGCACTCGGCGTAAATATTGTCAAGATAAAAATTCTGACCACGTTTTGATAAATTGGATAAAAAATTGTATTTTTTTCAGGTAAGCCAAAACACGCAAATTTTTCTATGAGTAACCTCAGCATTTTCTTTATTCAATATACATGTCATTTTAACGAGAAGATTCATTCTTTCATCACATTTCAAGACAAGTCATTTTAAACACAACTTTTTATTTAAAAATATCACAACACGTGATACACATAATAACCTTGTTTATTCTAAGAATGTACAAAAAGATAAATCTGTTCACTAAATAGCTGTTCATGGCAAATACAAAACACAACAAGCCATTTTAATCATTACATATATATTGTTCAGAATAATGTTGCTCATTTAAAGGATTACAAAATACATCAAAAACTCATATATGGTCACCATATAATTACTTAGCAAATCAGTTGTCACTTTCTCATACTGAGTGGAAAAGCACTGTTAAGTTACTGAAAAGCACTATATACGCAAGTGTGAGAGGTAGGCTTCTTTATTTTTCTCGGTTTTATGTCACTATTTAAGGACATAATTATGATAAACATGATGACCAAAGCCTCTAGATCGCTCAACTGAGCACCAAAGGAACTAAACTGTTCAAGCAGCTTTTGTGATGTAAGTATAACAAGCAAATTCGTTGAATTGATATCCCCCGCCAAATAAATTTTGTTTATGGATGGGTGTAGAACTAAAAGAAAAGGCATAAGTGAAGGGTTGTGCCTTTTGTATTTTTTTTAACTCATTCGTACCTATGATGGGTTTTCGCTTATCTATATATACACTCACACCAAGTATACTCATACCAAGTTTCAATGAAATCCGCCAAAGCACTTGCAAGATATGGCTCTGGACAGCTGTAAGCTTATAGTAAAAAGCATTTTTTCAAGATACAAAGGGCCATAACTCCGTTATTAACAGATGGTGTACAATGCCATTTGGCGTGCATCATCCTCTTATCCATATATATACTCATACCAAGTTTCAATGAAATCCGCCAAAGCACTTCCAAGATATGGCTCCGGACACAAAAGTGCCTATAGTAAAAAGCATTTTTTCAAGATACAAAGGGCC
The DNA here is from genome assembly GCA_007657795.1 of Dreissena rostriformis. Taxonomy (NCBI): domain Eukaryota; kingdom Metazoa; phylum Mollusca; class Bivalvia; order Myida; family Dreissenidae; genus Dreissena; species Dreissena rostriformis. Next base: position 51,938 of record VMBQ01001103.1, on the reverse strand, counting down.
ATAACTCCGTTATTAACAGATGGTGTACAATGCCATTTGGGGTGCATCATCCTATTATACATATATATACTCATACCAAGTTTAAATGAAATCCGCCCAAGCACTTCCCAGATATGGCTCCGGACACAAAAGTGCCGGACTGACGGAAGGAAGGACAACGCCAATTGTATGTAATTTCTATAGTTCACAAAGTTTTGCTAAAGCCATATAATGAAAACTGCCCTGCCCTATATGTTTTTCAATGGAACAGAACCATTTTCAAACTCATCGGAGATATTATAAGAACAAATATTCTAAGCTTGTTTCATGAAGACTGGAAAAAAACATTTGACTTCTAAAGTGTAAACAGGGATTAATTATAACCATATAAGGAAACATAAGCCGCCTCCTGGCAGTGAGGTATTTTAGCGTAGCGGAACAATTTTGGAATTCAGCCAAGATATCATTATAACAAATGTTCTGAGCAACTTTCAAGAAAGTTTTACAAATGTGACTTCACAAGGTTTCACTAAAGCCACTAAAGCGATATAAGAAAACTTACTAGCCATGTTTCTTCAAATGACCAAATGTTCTAAGAAAGTTTCATTAAGATACGACAAAAAATTACTTCTAAAGCGTTCACAAGGTTTCGCTATAACCAAACAAGGAAAGTGCCCCGCCCCTTGGCTGCCAGGTTTTTTCAAATGACCAGAACTGTTTTCAACTCAGCCAAGATAGCATTTGAACACATGTTCTATGGTAGTTTCATGATGATTGGACACAAGAGTTCACTATCTCAATGTAAAGAAAACTGCCCCACCCTGTGCCCTCACCACGATTGTAAGTTTATGGTATAACAGGACCCAGTTTCAAATTCTGTTAAAAAATAATTGGGAAACATGCGCTTTAAGCAATTGTAATGAAGATTGGGCAATAAATGTTACCAGCTTCTTTCAATTTGACATAGTCAACTAGTTTGTTATCCTTTTTAATCCACAATGTGACCCAGTTTCAAACTTAATTGAAAATAATTGGAACAAATATTCTGACCAACGTTCATTAAGATTGGAAAATGATGCCCACACATAAGGAAAACTGCCCTGTCTGGCGGCCATATTTTACAATTTACCTTAACCATTTTTGAATTCGGCCGAGATATCATTTGTGACAAATGTTCTGACCAAGTTTCATTAAGATATGGCTATAATGTAGCCTCTAGAGTGTTTGCAAGCTTTTTATTTGATACAACCAAATTTGTGTTCACACATGACCCACTTTTGCCCTCGGCCGCGATTGATTGGGACAAATGATTTGAGCAACTTTCATCAAGATTGGCAATAAATATGGCCGCTTAAGTGTTCACATAACAAATGTTTAAGACGGACTATGAACGACAGACAAAAGGCAATCAAAAAAGATCACCATGAGCATTTTGTGCTCAGGTGAGCTAAAAATGCATTACCATAAAAGAAAGTTGATAAACTAAAAATTGTGGATAGATAGGCCTATTTAAACAATCAGTTTACCATGTGCATACACTCAGAATATCAGTAACAGATGTTTATTTATTAAAGCACTATATTGTGACCATATATGCACAGTGAAACTGAAAACCATTTTTACATGTGAAACAAAATGTCAATATGAAGAAAAGCATTTCAAGTATATTAAAACGCATGTCTTTATTAGCATTTTTTAACAAACTATCTCAGTAAGTGCCATGAAGTTTGGCAACAAAAAATATGACCTCTTTTCTAACATAATTTTCTTAAGCCATAAAAGAAAAACTTCCCCACTCACTGGCAGCCATGCTTTTTGATGGACTTTATTAATAACCATTTTTAAAATCAGCAAAATAATTCTAAAAAAGTGGCATCAGAATTAAATTGCGGTGTTTTATAGGTTTTACTAAAGCAAAATATAAGAAAAACTTGTCAAACCCTTTTGGGTCATGTTTTTCACCAGCATGATTTTTTTCGGAACTAAGTCCAAACATTGTTTGAACCTAGATTTAGCAGGTTTCATATCATAAGGTCAAATATGTAAATTCTAGAGTTTGAACACACTGTTTCTTTAATTTGAGCTATTGAACAAAATTTTGATTCCGTGTGACACAGTTATAAGCTTGGTCGAGTAATCATTCAGTTTTAAGCTTGGTCTAGATGTTTTAGCCAAATAATGTTATTGCATTATCTATTTTGTTAAAAAGGTAAATGTTCATGAGGCATGACGCATACAGGCAAAAGGTTATTGCAACAACAAAGCATAAAAAGACAGTTAAAACAATATGGTAACACAAAAATTACATAATAAGTATTATCTAAATGCTATGTTTTGCTTCCAGTGAACAATCTTTATGAACATTTATATCTCAAACATAAGTATTACATTTTCAGCATTGTCTTTTGCTACTTTTTTATGTTACTTATGCATCACATGGCTTTATTGTGTTAAGATAATGTGGTAAGATAAAAGATAACAATATTATTTTGGGGGAATATTTTTTTTGTAAAAGATAATGTTTTATAGCATGCAATAAAAACGAGATAGTCATTATCATTTCTTTCTGTATCTTACGAACATGTCCAGAACAAATTGCTTCGATAAACAAAGGAAATGCTTGCTAGCAAAAGCATGAACTTGTTTAAAATGATAACTTATGACAAAGCCATTATATAATATATAAACTGTATGCAAAAATAAATAACAACACCAAGCATATTTAAATACCTTTATATTTTAAATATTTATTTATGCTATGTTTTGTAAGCCTGTGTTCATTTTACATACAAAATAGAGGTATGTTCTTACTTAAGTTTTGTTGAAACAAAATTTGTCCTTTTACTGACATTTTAATTGTTTGGTTAAATAATATCATATCCCAGAAGATTAAGCTGTATATTTTAAGTCAAACTTGCAAATGTTTATTAAGATAGTGTTTAAGCCAGCTTCAACTCATTGTAATGAGCTGCATTTTAGGTGTTTTGATTGGACATAAAATGTTTAATATGACCTAATACAAATAATAACACTGTTAGAAGTCTTTTATTTTGGATTGGTTGTTTAAGACCTGAATAAAATGATAAGAGTATAATTCATGCAAATATGCTTAAATTTAATAATATAATATGAACAATTTTAGCTAAATTGTGTAAAAATCAATGCCTCAATACATGTAAAAATGGTTGCGTTATAGTTGCTATTAATACACATGCACACTTTCCTGTTTATATCTTACTTTTCCCCTGTATTGTGGAAAATCACTTATAACCTGATTCATTAAACATGTGTACAGATGCTTGCGCATTTGAAAATCATCAAATGCCATGTCTGACGGGTTTTGACCTGACCCTAACACAAATGCGGCAGCAACAGCAAACAAACCACAGTCTGATTTCTTTCTTTGTCTCTGAAATTTTGGTACCACAACGCGTATTTTATGATCCATATCATGACCGATAAGTATCTTTATACTGTTAATGCAAGCCTCATCTGGTTCCTCGTACATACTGTCATAGATCTTAACTGTGCCTCGAAGACAACCTATAGTGGTAGCTGTGACCCAATGCTGCTTGTGTGAATGTAAAATCTGAATAAATGGATTCCCACATAGTTGCCCTTGGCCTGCCATCACAACACAGACGTTCTGTAATCCATTTACATTTGGGTATGTCTTTCCAATAAGTTTCAAAGCATTGTCAATTTCTACATCCTCCAGCCAGTATTTGCGGTCGTTTATTTTGTCCAGGCCTATTCGCTTGGTAAAATACATTTCTTGATCGGATTTGGGTGTAAGAATTCCGTATCGCGACGACACGTCTTCTTCGTCACGCCAGTACAGTTCTACCAAAAAATGAGGAATGTATTTAGAATTTTTAAAAAACAAAATGTTATGCATTAATTAAGCTGGATTTCGTACCTCAAAAAATTTGGTAGAAATGTACTGGTGTTCCGAAAATATTGACTATTTCATAATGTGACTGATAAGCTTTATCAATCAATATCTATTACATGGCACTGTTTTATTGAGATACTTCCATCAATATCCGACAAACAAATACAGTTGAAATTGTGTGTAGGTGTTACACATTATACCTGTTGAACGCACTTAAGATGGTCAATTTACTCATTAAATATTTTCCAAATAATATTCAGTGCTTAAATTTATAAAGTTAAGATATTGTTCTCGGTATTCAAAATATTTGCTTAGTCTAACAATTTCCTAAGTGGCTTAGTAAACATGGGCCAATGTTTATCTAAAGCGTGGCCAAGCAATTTTTCGATTATTGGAGTTATATTTTCAGTCTTGTACGTATTACAGTCGTTTGTCAAAAAAAAAAAAAATGTTTAATTTAGGGAGTTTCATTTACCAATTTGCTGTAAACTGCCTTTATCAACATTTCTTAAATATGCGCATGTAAATCACATGCCCAGAACATATGCCAACATGAAACACGCAATAATACAAACATATAAATATGAACAAGAAAATATCCCCGGCCAAATTCAAATTTTTGTGACAGACGGAATGAAGGACTGACAGAATAACGCCAATTCTATATCCCTCCACCTTTGGCGGGGGATAATAAATAGAAAGTAATTTTAAACATAACAATATTACTACATAAACATTAACAATATTTAAATTCAATATGAGATGCTCAACACTGATTTATATAGTTTTTTAACACAGCACTATTTAAACACACAATTAGAACAGCATCATTCTTGCAATATATAGAAATACTTAACAAGTCTCATGTACTTTCATTTGGTTGCAGTTGTGTAATTAAAATAATATAATTCATACTATTGTTTGGAGATTTTTTTAATTGAAGCATTCATCATATAGATAATGTGTCTTAAAGCTTACACGGATGTGCTTCTGTGCAATATGAATTCTTTGGTAATGTTATCTACACCATAAACAAGTTGTATAATAAATATATTAAAAAACAGTCATAGAATAAAAAAAGAAACACTTAATTATACCAATTCCTTTAAACATCCTGGGCAATCAAAATTGATTCTTTCTTAATAGGAACCCCAATTACCTTCACCGCTTTTAGAACGCAAATTTTCATAGTGATCGTAGCCCCGTGCACGACCTTTTCCACCACCCTTTGCCCATTGGGTAATCTCGCTTTCAAACGCCTAAAAATTTAAAGAAATATATCAGTAAGATAATATAAAAACTGCTAACAAAAGACTAAGTAGAAGTGAAAGCAGTAGTGAACAAAATAAAAATTGTGTTATCTTTCAAATGCAAATTTCAATGAAATATACCTGAAAGATAATATAATAAAACCCTACAAAACACTTGCATTAGTAAAAGTAGAAAAAAAACACATTTAATCATATAGTTTGTTTCCTACATAATCATAACTTATATCTTAAACTTGTTTCCGATAACATTTTAAGTGAGTACATGTATATATGCTATTTGTTTTGTTTTGACTAACTATATATATATACATATAAGCACATATTGTGTCGTCAACTTCAAATACAACTTTTAGGATTTATAAGAACCTAAAGTTAAAGTGTTTTGTCCATTAAAGGCTTGAGATATAAAAGGTCTGAAATATAATTAAATATGTAATGAAAATGAAACAATGGTCGGATAATATATGTATTTATTCAAAAAATATAATAACAAGCCAATGCCCTGAACTGACATTCCCCGCAAAATAAAAAGTGTTTATGGATGGGTGCATATCCCTTAATATATGGTAGAATCCTTAAAAATCCTTGTTAATATCTATACACCCATGAAGTTTCATGTTGAAATCTTGTATCGTATCTATAGCCCTAAAATGTTATATCATACAAAAATAACAAAGGAAAATAACTCTTAGTCAAGAAAGTGTAGGGTCACTGTTCTTGTACAATGCAATTCGTATAAGCCCTAAAAAGTTACATCATTCGAAAACAACACAGAGCAATAACTCATATTTTAAAAAGTGTAGGGTTATGGTTCATTTGCATGGCAGTTTTCCTCATTGATATGCATACACCAATGAAGTTTCATGTTGATATCTTATATAGTTTCTGAGATAAAAAGTGTGTGACAGACAGACGGACGGAAGGTCTGACGGAATGACCAACAACGCCAGTTCTATATGCATCCGCCTTTGACTGGAGTTAAAAACAAATATAACAAGAATAAGACGAATATGAATAAGACGATCAAAGGTCCTTTGTAACTCACCTAAGACCCGAACAAACTGAATTTTTCAGAGAAGGCTTTGTGGGTGTTAGAGGAGCAATACAGAACATGGCTGAGATATTGTAAAGAGCAAATGACATGAAAAAGTTTCATGATCATTGGGCAAAAATGTGACTTAAAGAGTTTTCACTATATTTTTCTAAAGTCATATAGGGAATACTTCCCCACCTATGCCAACAATGTTTTTAAACGGAACAACTTTGGAACTGTGCAAAATTATCATTAGAACTTAAATATTCTAAGCCAGTTTAATGATGATTGGGCAAAAACATCTTGAGTTTTCACAAATTTTTACTATAGTCATATAAGAAGAACAGCACAACCCGCTGGTGGACATGTTTTTTTTAACAGACCAGAACTTTTTTGATAATCAACCAAGAAATCATAAGAAAATATGTTTCGCGCAAGTTTAATAATTATTGGGAAAACATGTGACTTTTGAAGTGTTCAAAAAGTGTCATGTTAGCCTTATAAGGACATTTGTTCTTATGTTCTTATGATAAGAACATAAGAACAAATGTTCTGAGAGTGTTTTGTGCTGATTTGGCAACACATGTGGCTTCTAGTGTGTTCACTCACAAGATACATGTAGCACTAAAGCCACATGAAGAAAACTACCCCGCCCCAAGCAGAAATGTTTTTCAACTGACTAAAACCATTTTCAAACTTGGCCAAGCTATCATTAGAATAAATGTTCTAAAAAAGTTTTAAAATTATGATGGACACAAAATATAATGTCTAAGGTTCAGGTCCTTTTCCTTTAATTTGACATTGTGACCTAGTTTTTGACCCAATGTGACAACACCCACATTCGGCCAGGATATCATAAAGACAAATGTTTCAACCAAGTTTCAGGAAAATTCTTTAACAAATGTGGCCTCTAGAGCCTCCACAAGATAAATGTAGACGACAGATGACAGGTGAATCACGTTTGCTAACACATGACAAAAGACAGAAAAAAGGTGATCATCTTACGTTGCGCTCTAGTAAATGTGTGTGTGTGTGTATTTCTAAGTGTATGAGGTCCTTCCGCGCCCAAGGCTGCATTATGTGATGGCCCGGAGTGTGTCCCAGCACTCCTACCTAATTAACTATTTGACTCACAAAAGTTAGACAAATTTTGAATTATAGCTGCAATATCCAGCTATTTGATATGTACTGAAATTACTTTTAGTTTTTGTAAGGTCTTTCGGGGTTGGTAGGAAGCCGGAGTATCTGGAGGAAACCCCACCTTTCTGGTATGGTGACCATCAACCGAAATGCACATGCTTCCGGGAACGGGGATTTAACCCGGGTTGCCTATGTAAGAAGCGAGTATACCAACCACTGCGCTAACCGAACAACCTGTGTACTGGTAAGCTAAAAAGCAGAGCATAAATACCTTAATTGTCCCTTCATCTTGAGGATACAGTATAAAATCCACATTCGTGATGCATGATTGCGGATGTTTGGTTGCGAATTCTGACACGGCTGTTAACATTTCTCTAGCGACAACCTCCTTTGGATAGCCAAGATTGCCTGTACCGATAGCAGGGAACGCTATACCACTGTGGTTACGTTTTTGTGTCTCCTCCATGCAAAGGTTGACAAAGCCTTTCAGGTCCTTTTGGAAAAAAAAAAAAAAAAAAAGCTTTTGTTACATGTAACTAAATATAAGTAGCCTTTTAATAAATATTCACATAACTATGTTTATTTAATAAATTATTTGTGAAAATTACCAACTTTACCAACGCACTAGTAAGTAATCATTTTCATTAATCGTTTCTACCATATGTTTAGATACAATAGTAATGGCTGTAAAAATCCCATGCCCAACTTGCATGTATTTCGCTGACTGCGTTTGAATTACATTAGGTCTGACTGACAAAACGGCATCATTTTTGGAATTTTTGTTGAAAGGGGACGATTATTTTCACCGGTAAGCCACTTTATATAAATATGTTTTATACGTGTTTGAATTTATTGTTAAAAACAAACAGCGTACAACATTTGTTCATTTAGATTCATTCTGAATTTCATTTTGATTGGTTATTGATGGACAAGTTAGCGTAAATATCAGCTTCTTAAAACGTATTTACTATGATTTTTTCGTCATACAAAATCAGTGTTAATTATAGCAATAACCAAATTGTCAACGCTAGATTTGGTCGGGTAACATTGATTAAACGAGATTCAAAATGCTTGTTTTTATTTTTGTGTGTGACAATATACGTACATGCCAGACGTCCCGATCTCGGCGGGACAGTCCTGCTTTTGGGCCCTTTGTCCCGGTATCCCAATATGAGACGATTTGTCCCGACATTCGTAAAAAACGATGTTAAGTCTATAAGTTCCCAATAAAATTTGCTATTCAAGCTCTGTCTGGCTAAAACTTACCATCCCTAATCCCTCTATTACCCCCATTTAACAACCCGCTTCTGCTACTCGAGTGCATCAGTGTTGTTTTTGAAACCTTATCGGCGATTTATCGGCAAATTATTGATTTTATCAGGCATTCACACCACTGTGTTCTTATGGTAGGGGTCTCTCGAAACATGTATCATACAGAAATAAACGCCAATGACACTATTATCCGGTGCATTATACCACCTCAGGTTATAAAACCTGTCAAAACACCGATTTTGTACATCAAACAAATTGGATGCTGACCAATGCGCATCGATGTTTCACATACATTAACTTTTGTTTTCGACTGATTTTCAGAAACTAATTTGTAACATATTGCATCAATCTAAATATAGAGTTTATTGACGATTGGTTGAATAAGAAAAGTGCTCGATGCGCTCACATCGCGTCACACCATTTACATATGTTCAAGGGGATATCCCTGTACCGATTGGATGTCAAATTGAGGCATACTGGGAAACCCCACAATTCAGTTTATAGATTGTGTTTACTTCCGAATAATGGCGAACGCTGTATTCATGAATTTCTGAAACACATGTATCGTCAAAATTGGGCAGAAAACAAGACTTTTTGTTAGTAATATACTGACTGCTGACTAAAGTAAAGGTGGAATAATTGATCGTTTTAGGTGTCCTGCTTTTTGGTCAAATTTTCCGACAATTTTTAATGGAATGTCCCCATTTGGACCTGAAAAATTCTGGCATGTATGCAATATATTCCATTTGAATTTCATGTGACGATATCCAAACATTTAAGAGCAAACGCAACATTGGCCTCAGGCAGCGTTGGAAGCATGACGTAGTTTTCATGAATTATCATTATGTTATTAATTAGAGGAACTCAAGCGAGGACGTCCTGCTCTTAGCAATCGATTCAGCGAGAAAAAAAGAAAGAAAAGAGAGCGAGCAAAAATGTAATTAACCTTCGTATGACATTTTTTGTTGTTGGAAGTTTTTATATAGTCCATATAAACGGACTCCCTGACAGCCTATGATAATTTTTGCTATGACCGCTCTGGGAGTCCATATGCACCCCTTCATAAACATGGGTGCAAAATTTAATCAACAATGCAAGGGTTAAGGAACACTGAAGCTGCAAGAACTTATCACAGTTTACCTGTCTAAACCACAATCTCATCCAAATGGTACCATAAAAGCAAGAAAGTAATTGCTTTTTATTGACTTCGTTCTTCTTTCGTACGCTGTATCCACCATATTGGAACCTGTTATTTTGTTGACGACTTAAAATTGTCGTTGTCGTTTAGGTCGCAGTTCACCAATATTTTGCACATCGGGTTATGTGATGTAGCCTTATATAATAAGTCGATGCGGTTGCAAATATTCATCACAAAATACACTGTTTCAAATTTCAAAACATAAAAATGTCAACGAGAATAGTGTGTTGAAACATCGTCGTGTTTTTTAGGGGGGCATGCACAGGATAACGTCTGTAGGTTGCCATTCAGGTAAATTTAACATGTTTATGAAGTTTATTCATTATTTTCCTCAATTTGTCTCGAACGACGTCTGTTTAGTGAAGCGCACAGATTCCGTGCGCTGAACTGCACCCATGTTTATGAAGGGGTGCATATGGACTCCCAGAGCCGTCATAGCAAACATTATCATAGGCTCTCAGGGAGTCCGTTTATATGGACTAGTTTTTATATAGCATAAAAGTATTGGTCAGTGTGTACGGATCTTTAAATATTGTATGTTAAGGCATTCTGTTCAATTTTTTTTTTATTTTATCAAAACCTTGTTATACAATCAATAATATTCTAAACAAACAATTGGTTGAGTGAAATCTACAGAAAAGACTTGATCCCACTCAAAATATTCACCTTCATTTAATATTTTGTAATTATTGATTTAAAGTAAAATTGGAGAACTGTTCTTGCTAATGCTATATATGTGTCTTTAAAACAGAACACTTTTTAAAAACGTAGTGGTTTTTAGTTTTTATTTAAAACTGACATTTATGTAAAAAAAAATGGTGATAAGAAGGCATGATGATCAGGACTACATGTACATGTTTGTCTCCTCCGTATATTATTATATGGATATAAAATCAAAAAGATGCTACTTTTATTTTAAATGCGGACAATGGCACTTAAAAAACAAGTGATGTGTTTGAGAAACACTATGTCCCCTTTTGATCGATTTTGACCCATATATTTGACCTTTGACCTTGAAGGATGACCTTGACCTTCCAATACTCAAAATGTGCAGCTCCAAGAGATACACATGCATGCCAAATATCAAGTTGCTATCTTCAATATTGCAAAAGTAATGGCCAATGTTTAAGTCTGTGCCAACAAACCAACAGACAAACAAACCAACAAACAGACAGGGCAAAAACAATTTGTCCCCCAGTATAGACTTGGGAACATAAAAAACATCTTGACTAACTGTTGTTGTCATTATTTGTAATATTTTAACCCATTGCATACACTAAGGAAATGACATTTTTTTTAAAGAATAATGAGAACATACAAAATCTTTTATTGTTTTTTCCATATGTATAGAAAACTTCTTCAGTTGCTAAAATATGCTTTAGATCCACTACTCTTGTAATGTAGATCGTGACAAGATATCCTGTCCCATACATAGAAAGCACTATAGGCACTCAGACGGATCAGCTCACATGGTGCTCATCCTCGAATCAAACACTAATACATTAATTTTAACTATGTTGGTTTTAACTATGTTGGTTTTCTATCATTTGACACCGCAATTATAAACTAGAGCTTTGTCACTAACGTGACGTATACCCCCACATGCTGCATTGACACAGAATATTTTGCATGCTGTCTCACAAAACAAGAGAAGCTTTTTTATGGCAATTTTTAAGAATTATTATGCCATTATCATTTATGGCCATTTTGACCTTTGAACTCTTAAATTCTTTGGCATGATACGCCATCCAATGCCTGTGAACAAAATTAATGTGGAGAGTAATATTAAAACCTCACAATGAATGACATAGTTATGGCCCAGACAAGCTTATTTATGGCCATTTTTGACCTTTGAACTCAAAGTGTGACCTTGACCTTGGAGATATCGACGTAATTTTATCACGCAACACACCGTCCAATGATGGTGAGCACATGTGCCAAATGATTTCAAAGTCTCACAATGAACAACATAGTTATGGCCCGGACAAGCTCATCTATGGCCATTTTTGACCTTTGACCTCAAAGTGTGACCTTGACCTTGGAGATATTGACGTAATTCTTTCGCGCGACACACCGTCCAATGATGGTGAACATATGTGCCAAATGATTTCAAAATCCCTTGATGAACGACATAGTTATGGCCCGGACAAGCTCATTTATGGCCATTTTTTACCTTTGACCTCAAAGTGTGACCTTGACCTTGGAGATATTGACGTAATTCTTTTGCGCGACACACTGTGCAATGATGGTGAACTAATGTGCCAAATGATTTTAAAATCCCTTGATAGATGACATAGTTATGGCCCGAACAAGCTTTCGGGACAGACCGACCGACAAAGTGACTCCTATATGTACTAGTAATGGGGGTATAATTACATTTATTAAGTATCCCATAACAATCCTTTAAACGATGAGCAGCAAAGAAACAACCCAAACTTGTACTGCAAAAATGAAAATCATTATTATTTGTGGGACATTTGTTGATTTCGTGAGTATATTGACCAATCCACAAATTTAAGATCAAATGAATAATTATGCCATATGAATACATTTTTAAAGACCGAATATCCGTAAGCATGAAAAACATTTATATCCATCTTAATCCATACAAACATCCTGCCTTTGTTTAGAATCCAGATACTAGATAAAGGGGACTACATTACAATGTGCACTTCGCTGACACATGACATTCCCTTGACTAGCTAATTGACATGCAATTAAAAGTGCTGGTTACTATCACTTCATTACAATGGTCTAGTTAATTGGCATGCTATAAAAATGGCCCACCTCCTGCAATTGACTTTCTCTCACCACCATGATATATCGGGAACAAGTAATACAAACACATCGGAAAATGACCACCGGAAATTCCTAAGTTGTTAGGTCTTTTTTGCCAAAATCAGAAATCAACATATTAACAGGTCCATACAAAAGTCACTTTTTGGAAAACAATGATATTTCATGCCGACAATTTAAATGCTTTTATCGCATTTCAGAATTAATATGGACTATTTTTGTTACGCATTTTGTCGAAACTTATTATCATTTCATTTCAAAACAGGCATGTATTATTTATATAATTGAAGTATTTCATGAGAAATTGTATGTATGAATATTAATATACAATTTTTATCCAGGTCTGATCCTGTAATTTAGGGGACACTGTTTTCTTTATACGTAAATCACATTCTCAACCATAATTCTCAACCATATGAAAAACAAGAGATGTGTTTGTCAGAAACACAATGCCCCCTAATGCACCGCTTTGAAATAAAATTTCCATATTTTGACTTAAAGTTCCATATTTTGACCTTAAAGTTCCATATTTTAACCCTAAAGTTTTGGGACAGACAGACAGAATGACAGACAGACAGGCCAAAAACAATATATCCCCTCTTCTTCGAAGAAGGGGGAATAAAAATATATTTACAACAATACAAAGATGTACATGTTGTTTTGTATTAAATTTTTAGCTTTTATTGAGTGTATGCAGAATGGAATTGGAAGGATCAAATGAAAATTGCTATAATGCATTAAACGCTACCATAAATACTTATATGCAATACTTATATGCAATACAAGATAATTATGCATAAACAAGTTCAGATACAATTGTTGTGAAGAATTAATATTTGTCCAGAATATTTACTCATGCTGAAGACGACAGAAATCAAGATGTTTACTACTGATATTGGGTTTAAGGTTTTTGTCCTCTTGTGTGCAGGTTTCATTTATTTTGTATTAATCATGATGTAGGTAGTCTATTAATTTAAGTGTCTGAACGTGGAAACAAGTTTTCATTGAAAGTTGGAATATCAATAACCAAACTGTGATACAGTGATAACAACCAAATTCGTTAAATAGATATCCCCTGCCGGTTTCAATTTTTTTTTACAAGATGGATGGACGTTTTATTGATATTTTTTTATAAATGTCTTGATAAATAATTTGACCCCTGTCTGGGGTATGACAAGTTTTGACCCCTGGTGCAAGATTTGAACAAACTTAGAAGAGGACCACTATAAAACGTGACAAGCCAAATAAAAAACCTCTGGGCCCTGCAGTGTCAGAGAAGATTTTAAAAGTGTTCACTATTACATATAAGGAAAACAAGCAAATTCGTTGAATTGATATCCCCCGCCAAACTAGAGCTTTGTCGCAGAAAAAAGCATTTTTCAAGATACAAAAGGCCATAACTCTGTTATTAATAGATGGTGTTCAACGCCATTTGACATGTGTCATCCTCTTATCCATATATATACTCATACCAAGTTTCAATGAAATCCGCCAAGGCACTTTCAAGATATGGCTCCGGACACAAAAGTGCTGGACGGACGGAAGGAAGGACAGACGGACAACGCCAAAACAATATCCCTCCGCCTTTGGCGGGGGATAACAAGTAACCCCTAGGGTGAGGCCAATTTTGACCCCAGAGGAATGATTTGAACAGACTTGGTGGAGGACCACCATATCATGTTGAACAGCAAATATAAAACCTCGAACCTAGTGGTTTTGGAGAAGATTTGTAAAGTTATTTACTATACAAGTCTTTATAAATCTTGACTCTAGGGCATGGACAAAAGACTATCCGTATAGCTCAAAAACAATAACATGCAAATCTGTTATTATTGATCTGTTTCACTAACATGTATGGTGAGAATGTGACTAATATGTACACATAAAGAAAACAAATTGTCCTAAATTACCTGATCAATTATATATATAATGCCTCATTTAAGAAATTTCAATTCATGTTTCCATATAGAACTTTAGAAGAGAGGTAATAATTGGTAAAGCCCTTTTGCATAGGTATGAGCCATCTCGTCATTTAAATATCTGGTTCCTGATGTGTTTTATAAAAAGTTTGTTACAAAAAGGGGGGTTTAGGCAATATTTTTTAGAAAGAAATTTCATATATTAGAAAAAACAGCCTCATGAAAATATAACATCATGATTTTGCTCATATTTAACTGCAAACATCACACATGGTTTTCCTTCAAAAGACTTTTACATTCCGACGTTATCAATCATAAAATAAAAGATTTGAGGTAAGCGCGAACACCATAGAGCTGAAAGGGTGAATTCATTTTAAAGAAATATAATATATAGTGGCTCACTGGATGAAAATATATGTCCACTTCTAACAAAAAATCTCGAAAAAAAGATGCCATTTTGCGAGTCAGTTACAACTTACTTCACTTAAACGCAGTCAGCCGTGGCACACACATGCCCCCTGGCTAAAGCAGGCAATTTTACTTTCAACTTGTCTATGTACACAAAGAATTTGAGTCTGAAGTTAAACTGAATAATCATTAAAGACGTCATTGAATAACCCTCTGTTTTTAATTCAATGACAATAAATATAGACAAGAGGGCCAAGATGGCCCTAGATCGCTCACCTGTGAAATCAGCTTGCCCAGTGGCATGATTTGAACAATCTTTGTCACATATCAAATATCAAAGCTGCGTGCTTTGTGGTTAAAGATAAACAAAGTTTTTCAAACTTTAACCTGGTCCATGTTTTTCAACGGACCAGAACCACTTTTGAACTCAACCAACATATCATTAAGACAAACATTTTGACAAAGTTACATGAAGATTGGGCATGAAATGTAACTTCTACAGTGTTTACAAGTTTCTCTAGAGTGTTTACAAGGTTTCTCTATAGCCAAATAAGGAAAACTGCCCCACCCACTGGTGGCCATGTTTTTCAACGGAAAGGAACCACTTTTGAACTCAACCAACATATCATTAAGACAAACATTTTGACAAAGTTACATGAAGATTGGGCATGAAATGTGACTTCTACAGTGTTAACAAGGTTTTTCTTGTTTTTGAACTAGTGACCTCGTTTTTTTACCCAGCATGACCCAGTTTCGAACTCGATCGAGATATTATTGGGACAAATCTTCTGACCAAGTTTCATTAAGATAGGACAAGAAATGTGGCCTCTAGAGTGTTTACAAGGTTTCTCTATAGCCAAATTAGGAAAACTGCCCAGCCCACTGGCGGCCATGTTTTTCAACAGACCGGAACTACTTTTGAACTCAACCAACATATCATTAAGACAAACATTTTGACAAAGTTACATGAAGATTGGGCATGAGATGTCTCTTCTACAGTGTTTTTCTTTTTTTTTACCTAGTGACCTAGTTTTTGATCCAGCATGACCCAGTTTTGAACTCAATTGAGGTATCATTGGGACAAATCTTCTGACCAAGTTTTATGAAGATCCCACAAGAAATGTGGCTTCTAGAGTGTTTACAAATCAATGTGGACAACGGACGGACGGCGGACAAAGAACGATCCTAAAAGCTTACCTGAGCAATCAGGTGAGCTAAAAAAGCTGTGGAGAATTTTTAAATATCAGGACAGAAGGCTGTTGCTAGCGTTGAAAATGTAATTTGACAATAAATATGTGTACAAACATTAGGCTACTCAGTATGTTTACACCCCTGCAATAGTTACTCTTAATGTTATACTTAAATATACTTACATTTTGAGTTCAATTGTTTATTTAATTTTTGCAAAGTTGTCATGTAAAAAATAAACATGTTAAATTCATTCCGCGTTTATTTTTTATAAATAAAAAAAAAGACCCTTACATCAATAGTTTTCTTCTGTCCGTCCCAATTGGAAACAGCCCCATGCACGACATTGGTGCACTTTAGTTTATGTCCTTTTGTCACCGCAACCTCACCCTCACCAATTCCATTCGGATATGACTGTTTCAGTTCATTCTGTATTTCTGGCCCAGCCTGCTTTAGTATTGTCTTGGAAACTGCGCCATTGTTCAGATCAAGATTTCGTGACGTGGTGTTGACTATGACCGGAATCTTAAACAATCATTTTAAAAGCTTTGATATGCATTTAGTCCTAAAGAGGATCTTGTTATGAGACAATGTAAAGGTTTTTTAAAAATGCAATCATAATGGTGATATGTCTATAAACAAAATCAATTATGATATCAATGCATACGTTATGCTTGGCAAGTTCTGCTTTTTGAACAGAAACAGTGATGCTCCCCAGTTTGACCGGCAGCGTCCTGTTCATTTGTTGAGGCCGTGCTACAATATACCAGATGACTATTATAAGTATGCACCATAATTAACAATCTCTCGAACATCAGTCATCAGTACATTACATTCACATGATAGACCCAGAAAGTAGTAATGTGCAATTAGCATTCTTTTAGTATAGGATCATCACAATTTAAAATGTGCATGACATTTGCATGGATACAATCATCTTTATGCACTGACAATTATTGAGATTTTCGAAAACTCCATCATTAAATCCAAAAAATAAACATTCCATACTTAACAAGAGTTCCGCAGTCGGAGACATATGCCCCCCAAACAGGGCCTTGATTTTCACACTTATTGTGACAGTGACCTTTGACCTAGTGACCCCAATTTCAATAGGGGTCATCTACTGTCCAAGGTCAATGCACATGTGAAGTTTCAAGCCAATCAGTCAATTGGATGACGAGTTATTGATCGGAAACGATTTTCACATGTTATGTGACAGTGACCTTGACCTTTGACCTAGTGACCCTAATTTCAATAGGGGGCATCTACTGTCCAATGCCAATGCACATGTGAAGTATCAAGCCAATCGGTGAATTTGTTGACGAGTTATTGATCTGAATGGATTTTAACACTTATTGTGAAAATGACCTTGACCTTTGACCTAGTGACCACAAATTCAATAGGGGTCATCTACTGTTCAAGACCAATGCACGTGTGAAGTATCAAGCAAATTGGTCAATCCGTTCACAAGTTATTGATCGGAAACGAACTGGTCTACCGACAGACAGACCGACGGACCTTCAGCCAGCAAAACAGTATAGCCCCTCTTCTTCCAAGGGGGGCATAAAAATACACACATCATTTTCCATAATTGTTTAGATCTGTAAACACCCTGCCAATCAGTTTGATCGGTGTATATATCTCAGTTCACAAACAAAAAACATTAAAATCTTAGCTTTTCTTTGGCACACAATTTTATGCAAAATTCAGTGAGATTATCAATAAAGTCACACATTTGCATTTATAGCGACTCTGGTGATTGTGGCATGATCAAGCAAATGCGTGAAAATATTGTAAGGTCAAAACGCAAACATATTTTTTTTTTCAATTTTTTAGAATGAAGTATGTATGCTTTAAAAAGACTTTGGTTTACTAATGCATTGAAAACAATGGATAATTTTGTGAAGCAGAAACTAAAATAACTACAAGTCTAGTGTTAAGGATAAGATATTGCCCATTCAGAAATTATACAGTCATGCACAAACTATACAAGACTGGTAAACATAAGAATTAATGTGTTTTAAATATTCTCATTACAAGAAAAGTAAACTGGCATCAATGGATGCAATCTTTATATTACCGAACGGACAGTTAGAAGTAACATTTGGTATTATAGGTGTTTTACAAAGAATTGTGTAATTGTATAATAGCACAATTGCCTTTATAAGCGCCTTTACTTGGGCCAGCAGAATATGTGCCAGTACTTTCCTCATCCGAACTGTCCATCGGGGGAATTGATCCAGGAGGCAGACTAAATGCTGTAGAGGATAAACAAACAACGGCAATATATGTCCACATTTGTCTTACAAGGTAAGGATTGCCAGAACTCAAATAACATTTCAAAGAGTCCAAAATCTGATTGAGGATAAAGTGCTTGCGGAGTGCAATTCAAACAAGTTCCTAAAATGAAGTACCATGTGCTAAAGGACAAGACATTAACCAATCTGCCAATCTTGAATCACCAAGCCCTTTAACTAGATGTCAAGCACTTCTGTATAACAGCATACCTGATGATGACTGCTTGCGGTTGAAAAGGCGAACACTGGAGGCCCCAAATGCCTTTTCTAGCCCTTTAACAAATCCATCAACCGTATCATCTTTCATGTCGCATAGATAGATTTCTGTCAGATCCGACTCTTGCACTTCTCTAAAGAAATTCTTGACAGAGGCAACAATCACTCCCGTTGCCTGCTTGACAGGGTAACTATATTAACAACACACAAAAGGTCTATACTGTTGCCAACACAACAAACAAGAGCACCGTCGAGCGGATGCCAACGCTCGGCTGTGGGTGCTTGGATTTTTATTTTTTTTACCTTTGACCTTGAAGGTCATCATTGACCTTGACCTTTTCACCACTCAAAATGTGCAGGTCAATGAGATACACATGAAAAACCAAAAAAAAAAGTGTTTTTGACCTTTAACCTTGAAGGATGACCTGCAGCTTAATGAGATACACATGCGTGCCAAATATCAAGTTGCTATCTTCAATAATGCAAAAGTTATGGCCAATGTTCAAGTTTTTGGACGACGACTTTGATTACCACGATGACGACGACGCGGCAGACGAGAGGGCTATGACAATACCTCGGGTTTTCTTCGAAAACAGCCGAGCTAAAAATCATGTCCATAAATATCCATGTAGAAGGTCTCAATATTGTACATTATATAAGAGTTATTACTTTATTAATTTTTAAACATATACATACCCATATGCCCCACAGCTTATAGCAGGCAATGCAACAGATTTGTACCCCTTAGCAGAGGCCTGATGCATGGCCTTGAAAACAACCTCTGTAAGTTTCTCATCTTCTTCATGCGTTCCATTTTTCCACACAGGACCTGCGATGTGGACGATGCTCTTTGCCTTTAAATTTCCAGCATTTGACACAAACACGGCTGCTTCACCAAGTTTTCCATGTGCATCTATGTACAGCTTGCAATCTCTGGCAATAGCATCGCCACCTACAAAAGCATATATATATATATATATATAATAAACAGCAAACCATTCCTTGACCTTATAGCTCTTATTTTCGTCAATACATTGCATCGTATCAATCTGCGCCTGTTTGTTTATTATAAATTCAATTAACAACATAAATGTATGTTATGTATGAGATGGAAATATTTATAATCTCCAGGTTACACTGTCTTGAGATTTTTATTACTACCGCCAAATATTGATGTATGAAAAAGACCATATGGGAGAACACAGTATTTTTAACCAGCGTTCAAATATGACTATTATCAGTTGTCCTCAAACAGAGTAAATTCCCGCTAAATATCAAAATGTCCACACAGTTTAAGCAAAACAACCATCCATTTCTTTCAATGGAATGCCCACTTGCATATTTTGACCATACTTTTTCTGTAAAGTGAAGTGGCAGGGTTAGGCTTATTTTGAACGCTCTCGAGTCCGTTTCCTGGGACTAGAACCAGTACTTTGTGTTTATTGGGGGAGATCTAAACAACTCTCACATTGTGGAGATCGAAACCGTGACCTCCCGGTCGCTAAGCGGACACCATATCCACTATGCCACAGCGACCTAAATATTTAAACATTAACTTACCGCATCAGATTCTTTTATATAAGTCATCTAATTAGTGTTATGTATTGATTGTTTTTTAATACATGTACAACATTACATCAAAATCAACAATCCTCCAGGCTACAGGCTTGACATGTTCAAAGGCATATAATATCAAAATGCTTCAGATACTAAGGTTTACATGTCATTCATATGTTATGCACAGGACTTAAATAAATGAACATCAGAGATGATGTACCTTTTTTCAATATTGCTTTTCCAAGCCCACCGCACAGACTCAGTTTCTCATCGGCAGCGTTAACTATGGCATCAACATCCAAATCAGTCATATCGCCGAACATAACATGTATGTTCCTTTTCTCGTATGCAATACACGATGCTATAACAGAACATCCAGGCGGTAGACTCGAAGCAGTTGAAGTTGATCTGTATATTCCATAATCTTCATCACCACTGTCTTCTTCACTTGATGAGACAATAACAGGGTATGAAGTTTCAACACTGCGCAAAATTCCATGACCTTTGTCAGTTTTCATAAATTGGGAAATGCCAGGTTTGGAAATCGTATGTTGTTGTTTCTTTACCTGCTGAGCTAACAACTCAAGTTCTTGTTTTACTTTAGTCATGCCTTTCTTTGTGCCAGATACTTCAATGTGGTTTTCTGCAATCTGCACTTTAACATTTTCACCTTTTGCCAAGTCAGATATATTTTGATTTAAATGCTTTTTCAAAAGCTTATGTATGTTTTTAGCAAATGACAACTTGTCAACATATATTGTATTTTTGTCAAGAAAATCATGAATGGTATCCAAAATTTTGCTAAATATGTCATCTGTACAAACAAAGGCAACCTCGTCTAATGTTTTGTCAAATGTTGTTTTATCAAATATCAGCTTTGCTTGATGTTCTTCGATAAGCTGTTTTTCCAAAGCTGCCCACACGTCTGACTGCACTGATGATCGACTCTCTTTAGTAAGTTGAACTTTGCCAATAGCTACTGACTTACTAACAATATCTACTGCTGTGCTAAGCATTGTGTCATGTTTGCTCACCACAATAAGCTTGCCATTAGCTGTTTCCCAAACTGCAATAACTTTGTCCTGTTTCAACTTCTTTACAATGTACTCTTTAACAGTCCTATTCATAAACATTCCCATTTTTGAGTTTGGGATTTGGGTTTCATTTCTGACGAAAGTATCTTTTATTTTGTACATCTCAATCTGGATTGCGTTTACCTGGGAATAAACACCTTCAACTTCTATTTCATTTTTTGTTGGATGAATGTTAACTTTCACTCCAGGAAACTTCTCTTCCATTTGAGAAGGGAATTTATCTGCCAACAGCATTTTAGTTTCGATAGACCTCAAATTGGTCACACCTACTTTTGTCCATGTCTTTTCCTTCTCTTCAGCCTCTTGTATGTCTTTTACGATTTGTCCAACTTTTGTCTTTAGTCCCAACACGTTTCCTTTTATTCCCACAATATAAATTTTGTTTTCTTGCCTTTGAATTAAAATAGCTACGGCTTCAGGATTATCAATAGAAACTTTGTTAAGTTCTTCTGTTACCTTTTTCAAAATATCTTGAACTACAATAACATTTTCAACTTCAAGAGTGTTCATAAAATCTTCGAAGCTTGCTCTTGCACTGTCATTCCAGTCCTTGGCCAGTTTAACACAGTCTTTTACATCTTCCGACAATGTACAACGTATTTCAACATCTTCTCTGTCTTTTGCTGCAGGCCAGATTATTGCGGCATGGCACATAGATAACTGCTTTTCAACTGCTACTTTGTTGGCACTGGAACGATCCAGAAATTTTATCTTTTGAATATTTGTCTTCACTGTTATAGGGTTTGGTTTTTTGAATCGCCGTTCGACAGTGTCGCCTTCTGCCCGTCCAATGCATGGGAAGTACTGCCTTACTTCAAGCTGTCTTCCATCAAGCTTCTGGTCTTTTGACAAAACTTTATCTACAACTAAAAAGAGGAGTATCTTGTATTTCACAGATTGTATAGCTCTTCAAACTTAATTGTAAATTTAGTGCAATCTTAAACATCTGAATGTCTATAATAAAATACAATTTCTAAAATATATGCACTTAGGCTTTCAAAACAATTTTGTATGATCTTCTTTTAAACAATTACAAGGTCTTATTTGACCTTTAATAGGGACCTTTATCCAAGACCTACACAATATGTGCCCAGAGAAATCTATCAGTGTTGGCTTAAAACTTGGTTATTTGAAATTAATTTGAAAATCTAGTCTTGGTCAGGTAGGGCTCCATAGAACGTGTTGACCTAAAATGTTTTATTATACTTTCATGGTTATTTTAAAGATGCTGAATTTGTACAATAACAAACTTGTTATGCAAATATATGCATACTTATTAAATATACATTAAACATGACGATTGTAAAAGATTTAAAGTCACCTGAAAACTGCTGAGTGTTTTATTGCCTATTAATCTGGCCTGACATGGAAGACAGACATGGAAGGTTGGAGAAAAAACAGGAGCCAAGACCCACCAGAGTTATATTGCATTCCGCGTTATAGCAGAGTGCGTTATATTGGATTTACAGTACATGTCTATTGGCTTTAAGGTCTTGAGATTACAGAGGGTATAATTCACAAGTTCAAACTATTTTAAATCAAATGACCTACATATGCAGTTGACATTTTGAACAACTATTAACGAGAATCATCCTAAAAAATTCCTGTAAAGTTTCTCGAAAACAGATTAGGAAATATCTTGTGAATCCAATTGTTGACAAGAGATGGGACAGCTACCCAACACTGTAGTTAAAACACTTGTCTCAAAACTTTTTTTTACACGTTCCGTAAAATGTAATAAAAATAGAATGGGAATTTTGTAACATTTTGTTTTTATTTCACCTTTAGACAGAAATTGAGAATTTAACAAGAGTTCCACAGTCGGAGACATATGCCCCCAAAACAGGGCCTTGATTTTCACACTTATTGTTAGAGTAACCTTGACCTTTGACCTTGTGACACCAATTAAAATAGGGGTCATCTACTGACCAAGGCCTATTCACACGTGAAGTATCAAGTCAATCGGTCAATTGGTTGACGAGTTATTGATTGGAAACGATTTTAACACTAATTGTGACAGTGATGTTGAACTATGACCTAGTGACTCCAATTTCAATAGGGGTCATCTACTGTCCGAGGCCTATGCACATGTGAAGTATCAAGTCAATCGGCCAAATGGTTGACGAGTTATTGATCAGAAACGATTTTCAAACTCATTGTGACAGTGACCTTGACCTAGTTACCCCAATTTCAATAGGGGTCATCTACTGTCCAAGGCAAATGCACATGTAAAGTATCAAGCCAATCGGTCAATTCGTTGACGAGTTATTAATCTGAAACTATTTTCACACTTTTTGTGACAGTGACCTTGACCTAGTGACCTCAATTTCAATAGGGGTCATCTACTGTCAAAGAGCAATGCACATGTTAAGTATCAAGCCAATCGGTCAATCCATTCAATAGTTATTGATCGGAAAGGAACTGGTCTACCGACAGACACTCAGACCGACCAACAGACCGACCTTCATCCAGCAAAACAATATACCCCCGCTTCTTTGAAGGAGGGCATAAATATCTAACCAAACATGTTTGATTGAAATTATAATACGCACAGTACCTTTATAGTCAGTAAAGTACACCAGACAGTAGTTCTGAGTGGAAAACATTTCCACCTTGTCCACTGACCCACCATTGCTTCTTTTTGCATTCTCAAAATACAGGGAAACCATGTCCTGAGTCACTGCGTCACTGATGTTTGATACTAGCACACAGTTGGAAAGTGGCACTGGACTGATGCGCAAATAAGAACCTTCTAGGGATTTGGATCTGCACGCCTCTCCTAACTTTGCAAAGTCTAAAGGAAATCAAAAACATGAATATTTACAAAATATGCCTCAGATTGTAAACAGATGGAGTCCTCATAAACACTACTACACAGTCCAAAATCAAGATAGCATGTAAGTAAAATATTAAAACTCATGTAACAATATTCCAGCGCTGTCACTATTCGGTTTATTAGTTGTTCGCGCTGGCGAGCAACTAATGAAGAGGGAGTTTTGCAAGCAAGTGTATTGCTTAACTACGCTAGGAACGATAACCACCGCATCTGCATGTTTATCTTCCCACTGGTATGCTGCAGACACTAGCAGACAGCCAGTGTGTGTATGTAATCAATAGTGTTTAACAGCTTGTGCGACAACATTGGCCAGTCTAGTGTTTAACAGCTTGTGCTGTACATAGTGGCTGCTTTCAGGGAAAACTGTGCACACTGATTAGCCTGTGCAATGCGCACATTTTGTCCAAGTTATCTCTATAACATAAATATGAGGATAAACAGTGCACACACATTTCGACCTGTTCTTTGAGACACACTCTTTATAAATTTGAATGGGCTGTGTTCATTTCAAACTTGCGATATAAAAAGCTTTGACATAATTTTGAAAACTGAGTTGAGTCAACGATTATGCAATAGCGAACAACTTCAGTGCCTTCAGTGCTTTGATTATTATAACTTAAGCAGCTAAACGTTTTTTCAACAAATTTCTCATTTACACCTAAATGCTCTTTATACAATAAAGGGCTGTCCCAAACCAGTGCGCTTGACTAATCTTCTCCTTCAATTAAATTGATAGTAAAAAGTATCTTTTCTGTTAGTCATCAAATATAATTATTATGACTAGAGGGCCATTATGGCCCTTTAGCACTCACCTGACTTTAATGACTTCAATTGCTGAAGAATTGGCCAGTTGATCTAGTTTTTGACCACACTTGACCCAGATTCAAACATGGCCTTCATATTGTCACGATAAACATTTTGAACTGGTGACCCAGTTTGTAGACGCATCTTACCCATATAAAACTTAGCCTAGATACTGTCAGGATAACAATCTGACCAAGTTTCATCAAGCTTGAGTCATTAATGTTGACCCTAGAGTGTTAACAAGGTTTTACTAGTATTTGACCTGGTGACCTATTTTTTATTCACATGACCCATACTCAATCATGCTACAACTTGGTAAGAATGTTTATATTTAAATTTTCTAGGCAAAAATTTGACCTTGTGACCTAGTTTTTCAAAGCACGTGACCAAGATTCAAACTCGGCATAAAAAATATCAAGATTACGATTTTGACCAAGTTTTATCAATATTTAGTCATAAATATGGCATCTAAAATGGTAACAAAGTTTTTAAAACATTTGACCTTGTGACCTATTTTTTGGACTAACGTTACCCAGATTCAAAATCAACTAGTTTTATTTAAGATAAACAATTTTACCATCTTTCATTAAGATTGATAAATGTTATATCCATAGTGATTACAAAGTTTTTCTAATATTTGACCTGGTGACCTTTTGTTTGGATGCACATAACCAAGATTAACATTCTGACCATGTGTCAACAAGATTAAATCATACATGTGGTCTCTAAAGTGGTTTCACATTTTTTTTAGATTTTACCAAGTGAACTTGTTTTTAGATGCATTTGATCCAGATTCGCACTAAGCCTAGGTGTTGTCCAGCGAAATATTATTACCAAGTTTCATCAAGATTAGATGAAAAATGTGGCCTTTAGAATAGTAACTTTGTTTTTATAAGATATGAAATGTGGAACTAATTTGTGGACGCAGGTGACCCAGATTTGAACTAGGCCTAGACAAAATCAATATAATTATTAAGTTTAATAAAAATGTATTCATAAATATGGTGTATATAGTGTGGTAACACATTTTTTTTTTAACATTTGAACTGGTAATCTAGGTTTTGGACGCAAAAGACCAAGTTTTGAAATAACCTAGATCTTGTCAATAAAAACATTCTAACCAAGATTCATTAAGATTGACTCACAAATGCGGCTTCTTGAGTTGTAACAAGGTGCTTTTTTTAAGATTTGACTAGGTAACCTAGTGTTGGACTTATGTGACCCAGATTAGAACTCAGCCTAGATATTGTCTAAATAAACATTCTTACTAAGTTTCATCAAGATAAAGTCATACATGTGGCCTCTAGAGTGGTAACGAGGTTTTTCTTAGATTTGACCTTGTGACCTAGTTTTTAAATGCATGTGACCCAGATTTTAACAGGGCCTAGATATTGTCCAGATAAACATTTTGACCGAATTTCATTATGATTGGATAACAAATGTGGCTTCTACAGTGTAACAAGCTATAAGTAGATGACAAAAACCGCAACCAGACACTTCACAATGATAGACATGGGGTGATCACAATAACTCACCTTGAGCTCGTGCTCAAGTTAGTTAAAAACATATTTGAAGTTGAACATCAGTAGTAACATACAGACGTACATGTAAACTTAATCTTGAAAAAGTATCATTACAAAAAAGGTGCTTTATTCAACTTAAATACTGGTAAAAGTTATCATAACTCGCCAATGACCTTGTATTCTAAACCTTTAATGAAATGTGCAGTTCCAAATTTAAATATCTGTCAGTATAGAAGTCTAATAGATACAGAGATATCCTGTCCCTAGATCTGCCATACTTTTCCACTTATTGCCACAGAAATCTGTGGAAAAAGTCAGTGGAAAAGAGTGGTAATAAGTTGCTTTAGCGGTAAACTAGTGGAATTCCACACTTGTAATTGGGTTTTGCCACAGGAATGGCAAATCTGCCAGTAATTGCCATAGTTTTGAAGTGAAAAAAGAGTGGCAAAAAGTGGAAATTAGGGTCTTTAACTTTTTAGAAAGTGCAAAGGTATGGCAATGTGTGGAAATAATGGACTTAGTTTGTTTCATGAGTCTTAGCTATCAGGAGTGGCAAAAAAGACTTAGAAGATTTGAGAAGTGGAAATGAGTGGAAAATGGGACTTAGTCATTTTCGTGGGCACAATTCAGTATGAACTGTTATAATATTGAATGAATGCAAATTCAATGTCTATTTAAAGGGTCACTAATTAGTATATTCGAACATTTTTTTTTAGAAACTATTAATCATTTTCCTTTTTGGTTAACATTATATCAAAAATTATGTAGAACACAGTCATCAATAACATGTAAATTATAATGCATTTTTTATTCATATAAAATGCAAATAATTTTATTTTTGTAACAGTTTTGATCAAAAGAAACATAAAAAATAATAGTACAAAACAATTAAAACAATTTTAATAACAGTCTCAGATTATAACCATATTTTGTATATCTGATGACCATATTTTGGAAGATCTGTATTTTTCTAACTATTTCTTGAATTAACCTACCAAGAGTGAAAATACATGAAAGGATTTGCTACAGAGAGCAGTTCATACCAGGTTGTAGGTCCTGCAGCCCTTTTCAGACTACTATATGAGGTATGGCAATTTCTGTCAATGAGTTCCAGTTTTCCGCTTATTTCCACTGTGTGGAAAACAAGTGGAAAAGAGTGGCATTTAGTGGCAATTTATTTTGCCACTAAATGTGTGGCTTTTAGTGGAAAAGTGTCTAAATACTCCACTTATTTCCACTATGTGTGGAAAATAAGTGGAAATAAGTGGCATTAACTGGCAATCATTTTTGCCACTAAATGTGTGGCATTAAGTGGAAAAGTGTCTAAATACTCCACTTATGTCCACTATGTGTGGAAAATAAGTGGAAATGAGTGGCATTTAGTGGAAAACATGCATAAGCCAGGTCCTGCTCATTTTTTTCTGTTTGCCATACCCAAGTGTGGCATTTAGTGGCAAACTGTCTAAATACTCCACACTATGCAAATGAGTGGAAAAGTATGGCAGATCTAGGGACGGGAGTGCTTATTGCTTGCAACACATCACGTACAGACCCATGTGATATACATGTCTAAAGTATCAATTCAAAACTGGATAGAGATATGGAGATGTTGTATGTTTTCCTTAACCTGACTGCAGTACAAAAGGGGACATTTTCTGATAAATTGTCAGAGCTCTAAATTCCAGTTATGGGCCTTGGACAGTGACCCCATATAATATCCTTCAAGACATGTGTGAAGTGTCCATTGAACATCTGAAGAAATTATAGAAATATGGACTTAAAGCACTTTAACCTTAATACTCCCACTATTTGATGAATAGTCAAACTAATAGAATACACAAAAAATGTTAACTTTACTATTCAGTCAAAATGGGAACTCTGGAAAACTTACGAAAAAGTTTGCTTAGTAAAAAGGGCATCAAACTGTGAAAATACAATCAAGGGGTCTTTTTTATCAATTTTTTTTTGGCAACTTCAAGTTACCACTGAATCGTGCACGTTCAAAAATGCGTGTTTATAATTAATATGATCCTAAAATAAAGGGCTCGTTAAAAATGCCAATTAAGTTAAAAAAACAATTATTTGGCTAAATTAATAACAGATTTATGCTTCAACCAGAAATACATTGTAACATAAATGTGTTGTACAAGGATTTGTATGGGGGTCCAATTATTGGGAGATTGTTCAATAAATTGAATTACCTATGTCCCCATTGACAGTAACCAAAACAATATCCTCCTGTTCAGCATGGTAGGTCATGGAACCTTCTACCAGAGTAATTTGTGCTCTAGCCTCCAAGTACAGATCTAGGACATTGAATGTTATCTTCGGGTTCAGTCCTTTGATAAGAATTTTGTTTGGGTAGCTGGGTGGCGGGACAGGAGGGGTGTACAGCGACACAGTCAGATCTTGGCCATCCAGCGTATGTTGCCTCTTTACCACAGCTTGTGCAACTGTTGAAAAGGACAAATAGATTGTGAAGCGTATAAATGCAGTTAACATCTCGCCTAGAAGACAACCAGCTAAGCAATGGATCAACATTTTTTAACAATTTTGAAGGGGAGTCACCCAAGGATCTTTCCTGTAAAATTTTGTTCAAAATCTGCTTAGCAGTTTAGGATGAGATGTCATTAGAGAAAAATGCATGCTCACGCAGACTGATGGATGAAGAACAACAAAGTATCCTTAAAGTTCCCTATGAACACTTAGTGCTTAGGTGAGCTAAGAAACTTAGCAGAGGAAAACTAGACAATGTTACACACCTAATATTAAACCCCTCACCCTTGGAGTTTAAGAAAAGAAGATTTTAAAGGTATTTTCTAGCAGTCTCTATAAATCATTTAAACTCTGGGACTTGGCAAGTTTTGACAATGTCCCACAGATGAACAGTATGACTAATATATGCCTCCTTTTTTGAAGGGTGACATAAAATTAATCCAACCTAAAATAACAAAAACACGCTAATGGTAAACAAAAGTAAACTGAACTATCATGATTAACACTGAAGTCAAAAGGGACTGTAACTGTGGCAATGGTATAGCCAATAATAATTGTTGTTAAATGTTTTTAAATGTTAAAAGTAAATGTTACATAAACTTCTAAGATAACAAAACTGTCAACAAAGTTTACAAAATTAGTAAGTGCGTTGAAATATGCATTGTAAAAATCATATATCCTATAATTAACTACTATAATGTTACATTTTAATTACATGCACCTGAATGCAGCCTATGCTACTACATATTGACGACGATGTTTATTTACACTTTTGAACTTGATATTATTTATATAAGGAAAACAAGACAGCTCCAGGGAGGGCCAGTTTTAATCCTAGGGACATAATTTGAACAATTTGGTAGAAGACCATCATACCCTGTTATAAGCCAAATATTACACCTCTTTGTCTTCTTGTTTTGGATAGGAAGATTTTAAAGTCATTTTGCAATACGAGTCTACATAAAGATTTGTGAAGTTTTCATTTGTAATCTATTTTGTGCTCTAGTGACCTACATATTCAATGGACCGAAAGAAAATGATCGAATTTGAAACAGAGTTACCCCATGAATATTCAAGTGAAGTTACATTCAAATCTTACAAGGGGTTAAGGATAAGTTATCAAAAGAAAAAGTTACTGCATGTACCTCATGCACGCACTAAGGATGACCCACATCATGGTGTCCTAAAAGCTCCCAATGAGCACTATGTGTTCAGGTGAGCTTAAAAATCTTCAATATGTACAGGGGGTAGTGTTGGCACAAATATTGACAAAAAAAAGTATCTAAGACTCTATGTCTTTTACACACCATCTCAAAAACCTTAACCTTTGAGTAATGTTTCATGCACATCCTTCAAATGGCAAAGAAGATATGGAACATCAACAAAATGGAGGCTTGAATACTTCACCAAGTGTGACATAGACTTTTGAGGTGGCATGACTGACTTGTGCTTTCTGCACATTAAATCCATGACCTTAGCATTTAAGACCAGTTTCATGAAACTCCTTCTAAAAGGTATAGGAACTATTTTAAGGACACACAAATGTTATGAATTCATAGACACTGGGAATGCAACTACCCCAACCCCCTCTAGATTTGAAGCAGGTGATTAGTAAATCTTCACACCTGACTCATCCTTGAACTTAATATACATAACATCGTCATCTTCCTCATCTGTAAACCGACTTTCAATATCACCACCATCAGCCTTCTTCTTGTTCTCGAAATACCACTGAACTGAGTCTCGACTCTTCACCTTGCGGACTCCTCGTATTTTTACCGTCGTTATTGGCTGGGATTCTGGTTCCCCATGTTCATCTTCTTTGGCCACATCACGTTCATGTATCGTGTTATGTCCTTGGTTTGTCGGTTCAGAGGATACCTTTGTTGCCCTACTTGGTTTGAAAAGTTCCAATGTAACTTTTTTCTTCATAATACTGTGATCACCTTTTTCTACAACTCTTTTGGCAACTGAAACAAAACTAAACTTTACAAAGCAGTAACACAAATATCAAAATCTAAACGTTAATAAATTAATATATTTTATTTCTTTAGCATTACATGACATACGGGAAAACAAACAAAAGTTAATACAAGGCTTTCACAAGAAACTGTGTGCAACCATCAAGTTCAGGACAGCAATTATACAGCTTCTCGCAGAGGCTTAGATTGCAAACCCTGATAATTCACCTATTGATGTCATCTTGATCAATTTATAAATTTACCTCAGAGGCATAATTTAAACTTTTAATGTACAAGATCACTTTGTCCTTAGGTGAGATAAAATGAAATTGTAGAAATTTAGTTTTAGTTTTCTTTTCTTTTTTAAATACATTTAAGCTATTATATTAAGCTGTATATGCAGCAGACCGGAACGATTTTAACAAATATGAAGGATGGTCACTGAATTCCAATCAAGTTTCTAATTTGCCAAGAGGCTTAAGATAATTCATTTAAATGAAAAGTGGGCCTCACACACACTGAAAAAAATAAGCAATCACAAAAGCCACTTTTTGTTTTGCTGCTTGCTTATAAAAAATTATCTTTTTCTTTATTTATTTGTTTTAAATTAAATTACCATATTCATCTTCAAACGTGATATAAAAAGCCTTTTCTTTCGGTTGGAACTCTATTTTAGAAATTTGGCCTCCTCCGGAATACTTTTCATTTTCGAAAAATAACACAAATGTATCGTCATTGTCCTCTTTCATGATCCCCTCTGGTCCACGTACAATGACTGTACACAACTTCTTTGGAACATAGATTTGTACAGAAACCTCCTTTTTCCTTATTATAATAGGAAGATTATCGAGCACAGTCTTCACGTCTGAAATGAACATGTCAATATTATTTGTAGAATTTAAGCATTCCGATTTATTAACATGATTTAAATAAAGCACATACAGCAAATCATGATCATGGTAGCCATGTTTTTAACGAACATAAAATTAATTTTTAAAATTTGTTGAAGGGTCACCTATGGAAAATGCCTGTTCATTTAATTAGAAATCCACCTAGGGGTTTAACACTTTACACAAAGTTTTCAATATAGCCATATAAGACAAACTGCCCCGCCCTCTAACAGCCATGCTTTAATAAAAAACCAGGATATCAGTAAAACTGATGGATGCTCCCCAATGATGCTTTGTCAATATATGGGTTAATTGTGTGAAAAAATATAANCACCTTTTGTCGTTCCGTCTGCTCTGAAACTTGGGATCCTGACTGTGCTGTTTCATATAAAATTTCAGCTGCAGTTTGTTTAAGCGTCAACGAGTCCTCTTTTCCAGTTAAAGTATTTATTGATAGCCTTTCCCCAAAATGGTTTTATTTAATTTCTTCTTTAAATGTTTACTTGAATAGGTTCTTTCTCCACATTGCTCTTCCATAACGCTAACAAGATCACCAATGGAAAATACACATCCAACATTGTCCTCTTTAAAGGAAACAACTGTTTTAAAACCCTCATCCGTATCTATGCAGTCTGGTCTACCTGCAATTTTTTTACTTGGACTTGCCTCGCAATCTGCAAACCGTTTAGGAATAGCGCTGTAAGTTCTGAAATTTACATTACAGTTTTGATGATACAATGCATCTGCTGCTGGTAGGTCAATCACTGATGCAATTCTATGGAGTATTTCCTGTGACCACTCATCATCTCTTTCAGCACATTTTTCCTTTATTTTATTTTGAAAGTCAATAGTGCGAACAGCATAAACATCAATGCTTCTTTTTTGTTTGTGATTTTTGCATCTTTCCCACAAAACAGACATTTGTTCTTAAAATCAAACGAATAGGAGGACCTTGTTGATGCAGAAGTCTTTTTATTATTTGGATCTTGTTGTTTTACATTTCGTGTATGAATGTATTGTCTACGGCACTCCGTATGCACTACACACCCTTCACTAACATTAACGTTACATTCTTTTCTTCTTAAACAGGCTTGGTTTACACTTGTAGCTCCTTTTTCTCCAAGTTTTACAGTTGATGCTCCACCCAAAGGCAGGTCACAAATAGCGCAATTGGGAATCTCAATCTGAAATGTAAATTATGTATTTGTTTTATAACAGATTCATCTAAAAGCAGTTTGTACACATATCCACATATTTACACGTGTTTCAATTGTCAACGAAATTCTTTAGGTTGCAGCAATATTTTTTGCTCAATAATGAAGAAATTTGTGATAATCACCAAATTCTCATATAACATTATGTTCTTAAGTGTCCCCTATCGACATAATGTTTTCAAATGTTGTATGGTACTTGGCGATTACAATTTTCTGCAGGGAACAAAATAATTTAAATCACCAAAACTGTTTTTAATAACTCACTTGTATTTCCTTTGATTTAGAAATCTATGACTTGAAGAGCAATGAAAACACACACGGACCAGGAATGCCATCTACCTGTAAAGGATAAATTAACACAGAATGAATAAATGAAGCAAAAACAAAACAACATCTTTATACTAAATAATCGTTATTTTATGTACATTATGGTACTTCGACGCTTCCGTACTTTTTTTGCTGAAACAAAAATCTGTGTGACGTCATTGATTTAAGCGAACATATTTTCTTTAATAAAACACAGTTTACCTTGCATTTTTATTTTTTTAAATACTACAAATGTTTCCTGTTATACTATATGCAAGCAAGATTCATTTTAAATATGGTTTTATATCTATATTTGCTCTTTGTCATAAAATCAATATCGGCGAAAAAGGTCAATGTCATTGAACGTAAATCTGCGATTTTAGAGCAAATAATGTTGATAAAGCACGAACTATAGTGTTTAATCAATGGAAAATGTGCAAATATTACTCACTTGTCCGTTTGTCTGATCGAAATAACGTATCGCAGTATTTGCTCACATCTTTAGTTTACATTTGTGGCGCGTTCAAACTATAACGGAGGTTGAAGAGTTCTGTCTACGGTGTAAGCTAAGTGCCATAAATTGTTGGGTATTTTTTACCCGATATTCACCAAATATAACTGCTTATATCTAATTTAGCCCAACGTTCTCAAGTTGCAACTTTTGCATAGTTCATAATACATAGGTAAGCTATCGTTAGAGGCCAATATTAATTCTTTTGCAATTAGTTCGAGGTATAGTTGTAGATTGACTAGCCTAAAATGATTTTGCGAAAATATGATACACGAACAATAACAAAAACCGCAAGAACCACAAGATACAATATAATAACTCGTTCTTAACTAGATTGGAAACAGCTGACGGTATGAAACATAAAACCACATTTCCAGTATAATGCATATTTTTCAAAATTGTTCATGTTATGCTATTTTCAAATGTTAAGAAACTGTATTTTACTTTACACCTTGCCAAGATAGATTTTAATTTGCGCATAATGAGAATATATGTTTAATTTGTTTTCCGTACAAATAAAAGTGACGAATATGTTGCACAATAAGTGTGGAAAAAAAAGCATTAATTTCTCAATTATTGACTGCATCGTCTCTAATGTATTTTCGTTTAATGCTTTTGGTTGATGAAGATGGTGTTTTTTTTAAGTCAACGAGTAGGTCGATACAAGATGCTTAATATATCATACTTATCAAAGCAGCCAACGTTAAACAATACAAACTAAAAAAGAGACATTCACGATTTAAGATCGTATATACTAATGATTTAGTTAATAAATCATCTTTAATGGTATCTGTTCGTTTCAAGCATGCTTTAAATTTTAAGCAAGGAATCATAAACAGTTAATTCGTCTGGCAAAGTCATTTATTGCATGTAGAAAATCTACACTTCAGATTCAGATTCATTATATATATGTCGTTCTCATTTGCAAACACACACATACAGTGGATTGATAATTAAATGCTACACAGTATATATTTAAAGTACGTCGAAACGCATGCTTTGCCTTGTTTGCCGGGTAATACAACTTTACGAATATGTTCACCTTTAGAACGTAGTATTTGTACGGAAAACAAATAAAACATATATTCTCATTATGTGCAAATTAAACTCTATCTCGGCAGTGACATGTTCAGCACATCCACGGGCTGTTATATTGTTATTAGCTTTATTATTGTACTACCGTGCCGATTTTGATGGAACTACGTTACCAACACGAAATAATACTGCGTCAGTACCCAGCAACATTAGCATGTTTACTTAACAGAAGGCGTTTCTTCGTTTAAAAGTGTGCGATACAAAAAAATGAGATTCTCGTTGTCACACCCTATTGTTTTATTTTTTATTCAAACGCGTCGTGAATTCGGTATTTTGCTCGCAAAAAAGGCTCTATCACTAATACAATATTTGAATAGCAGTATAAACTGACAACAAGTCCAATATTGGATAATTATCAAGCAACATTTCCATAAAATGTTAATGAAACTGTTAATTAATTGTAATGTGTATAACGTCATTCATAGATGTCTAGGTTCCGATTTCTAATCGCCAATAAAATCCTCATACATGTATTATTGTGGATGTTTATTATAATAAATCAGTTTTCGTTATCTATATATCCATACGCATCGGTGAATACAACGTATTCAATACCACGTATAGTTAATGGTACTATTGTGAATGTAAGTCAAACATAATGAACATTACCTTAGGGACGTATTTTCAAAGTATTAAACAAGCAACTAAAAAAAGTAAATGTTGATATTTGAAGCCTGCCTCTTTGATTCAGAATAATGTTGTTGTATTTGTTATGCTTAACTTATTGATTGTTTAAATGGCAGACTCACATGGTTTCGACCGTAAGCAATAATTGTGTGAATATGTTCTTGTTTTATAACAGTTATAGCTTCTAAGGCAAT
Source organism: Dreissena rostriformis (assembly GCA_007657795.1). Classification (NCBI taxonomy): domain Eukaryota; kingdom Metazoa; phylum Mollusca; class Bivalvia; order Myida; family Dreissenidae; genus Dreissena; species Dreissena rostriformis. Next base: position 16,218 of record VMBQ01001103.1, on the reverse strand, counting down.
GCGAACATTTGAAGTGTTTAAGCATAATGAAAATGTTTACGTAAGTATTAGTATTATCTTGTTTTATTCGACCAGTTTTGCTTTATGATACGCATTCATAAATATTATTTCATTAAAACCTCACATTGCAGTTCAAATGTATGTATTCAACAAAAGAGACTAGACAACTTTATATTATATGTTTCCTCCTTTGTCAAATTAATTGAACACGCTTGGCGTTTTAGTCCTTACACTTTTTAAACAAACTCAACCAACTCAAACAATGACAGTGTATGCGTTCTTTAAGTTCTTAAACATTACAGTGCATGACTTCTCTTAGTCCATACATCTTAAAGTGTATGCGTTCTGTTAATGCTAAGTCATGGCAAGTAAAAGGCATCATGATGACATTTTAGCTTGACTGCATTAACCAGTCGTCAAAGACACTATGCACGTACGCCCGTGCGTGGGGAACAAACCGCCTGTTTTCCGGATATAACTTTAATTTCGATGAAAGAAATTCTCATTAAAGCGAACGGAGGATTAAAATACTGAAATAGCTACGATAAAGCAATATGGCTTTTATATGCCTGCGAAAATCAAGTTCGTGTATAAATCAGATCAATAAATAGGCACAGGACACTCGTTTAAACGTCTGACTGTGGCCAGACGATTCATAACACGATCGAAATGATTCTTACATAAATCTATGAGTGAATGTACGCCTTATCGAAATGAAATGTGTGTTGCAGTTTCTGCTTTTGTTTACATTGTTAGTATTTTGTTGAGAATCTTAGTATTTCTGTCAAAATTAACCATTTTTTCCCAGAAACGTGTATTGTAATAAATATCTATTTTAAATTTCATATAAATATGAAACTTAAATTAAATGCTGACATTTATGTATGTAGGCAATAGAATTTACACGAAATATTAAAGGGACTGTCAACCACGAATGACGAAAAAAGAAAAGTTCCAAAATACCGTATTTGTTTTACAATTATTAGTTTATATTGATTAAAATATCACGACTGGTATATTACATTACTTGAAAAAAAAAATATTTTCAGTATATTCGGTTATAAAATTTCGCGATGTGAAATCGAAAGTACATCGCGAAAATAGGTGACATAACGATGTACCCACTGTAAATAACGCAAGTAGATTGATCATTTTATATATAAATATATAAATTCACTACGCATGCACAATTTGCATTCCTGGGTTTACCACGTGACGATGATGATCAATCTACTTGCGTTATTTATAGTTAACTGGTAGTTACCTGTTAGACATACCCAGTAAAATGTATTACCGAATATTCTGAAAATATGAAAACTTAACAACTTTTTTCAAGTAATGTTATATACCAGTCGTGATATTTTAATCAATATAAACTAATAATTGTAAAAAATACGGTATATTAGAACTTTCCTTTGTTCGTCATTCGTGGTTGACAGTCCCTTTAAACTAAATATATGAATAATGAAAATCAAAGCCTCCTGTCATCCACAGAACCTTTACTTATGGCAACTTAGCAAATGCCATCTTCATTACGCTGTTACAATACAAAACATTTGACATTATTCTAAAATAAAACAAACAACGTAAGTCGCTTCTTTCTACGATATGCTATTTGAGGTACGAATCTGAAGAACATAATTGTCTTGATGAAACAGAATATCCTAGACAACTTCGCAGTGGCAACATCTGTCATGACTTCGACCGTGTGATTCGACAACATAAGGAAGTAAACCAAATTACTGAAACACGTACAGGACTGCCGGTCGATATAATAGTACCGATTTGTACACGTGGGTGACAATTTAATTGTACTTGTTCCAGCAGTTTATAACAATGCTTATGATACACTCATGGTTTAAATTTACCTACGCGTCAACATAAGGAAGTAAACCAATATACTGAAACACGTACAGGACTGCCGGTCGATACAATAGTACCGATTTGTACACGTGGGTGACAAGTCAATTGTACTTGTTCCAGCAGTTTATAACAAAGCTTATGATACATTCATGGTTTAAATTTACCTACGCGTCAACATAAGGAAGTTTTACCAATATACTGAAACACGTACAGGACTGCCGGTCGATACACTAGTACCGATGTGAAACGTGGGTGACCAGTCAATTGTACTTGTTCCAGCAGCTTATAACAAAGCCTATGATACATTCATGGTTTAAATTTACCTACGCGTCAACATGGATCATCCTGACAATTATACAAGCGCTTTTTTTTTTTTAATACAACTGTTCTGGTAGTTCTAATTTGTTTATGTACAAACAAATGGAAATTATCGCGGGTACAGGTCGATGATCGGTTAAATTGTATAAAGCTCCGTGTATTTGTAAAGAAACCAAAGATGATCAATTTAATCAATTACGTGTACATGAAAATGATAATTTTACGTGATTGGTTGTATTGAGAATATGTAATGCATCACTATTGGCATGTCACACAAATTGTTTTGCGTTCGGCACAAAGACATAAAAGTACATTTTTTTGGAGGTAGCTGACAACTCCCGTCTGTGTTATTCCTTTGTAATATATATAAATTAATTAGATTTGTGAAAGATAAATAAATGTGCTGTAGCCTTGAAATGCGGTAGGAATTCAAAACATTTGTTAATTTCGCCCTCGTAGACATGTGCGGGAATTAGGTATATGTTATTCATTTTCCGCGGGGGTATAATTTTGTTTCAGACATGTATAGCTTATTAGTATAAGTTGAAAAGAATGGTATGCACTGAAAGAATGGTATGCACTGAAATGTAACGTAGCAGCATATGCATATTTTTTATTCTAATAACATGAATATTATGTTATATAGCAATTTAATTACAGATAATATTAAGAATACAGATAATGTTAATAATATGATAGGAATTTATGTCTGAAGGTTTATTGTTAGCAAGTAGGAACACGAAATATTCGTGCATGAGAAATCAAAATCTGGAGTCTGTATATTTAACATTCAAGTGATATTATCTTATATAACTATTGAAATAGGCCGACCTTATTAACATTAAAAGAACAAACTTGCATCATCTTGTCTGCCTGGTTGCATTGATCATTCAAAATGTACGATGGGAAGCATGATTTTATTGAATTATAAGAGTACATTACAAATTCATATCACATCTAGAATAATTGTTCGCTAAGTGTGTAAATACCTGAATAATTTTGTTTATCCAGGGTGTCAGAAATTCTATACATTTAGAACTCAACCAATCAACAACAAGCACGTGAAGAAATGGACACTGATGACCAATCGAAACTATAAGGGAATTTTATGTAAATTAACCTGTAGATAAAATGTAGATGTTTGGTCAGAATAGATGGACTCTGCGGATAGATTTGAGAAAACTTTGACTTGACACTTAGAATTGTAATTAGAGAATACTTGAGTAGAAAATAAAAGAAATAGTTAGAAATCACTCAGAGACTTATTGTGTTTCTATCATTCAGAGACTTGTGCGTTCCTATTAGACATATTAGGTACATTGACAATTCGCTACGTCACAGAAATATAATCAATATCTATGACTTTAAACTGTTCGAACAAAATGCCTGACATCACAATACATATATGTTAAGCAAGAAAATTGACTTTTCTTTGCCATTAAACTAAACAAAGAACATTATAATGTAAAAAAACTAGTTTTGTCCGTCTCATAAATCCGATGCAAATGTAGACTACCATAAGTAGACACAAAGCAATCATACATTAATTTCAAACAAAAGCACACGGTCTACGGGCTTAAACTATGTATCTATGACATTAACTTGCTTTTGACTTATTAGTTTTAAATGGTTCCAGGTTTGATATTAAAAATGTCAACATGACACCAGCGGAAGAACATGACAGAAACATTTCCGTTTCTGATGCGTGATCATTACATTAAGTAATCTAGCCGTCAATTACATTGAAAATATATCCTTTCTAAATCCATGAGTCATTCACATTTGCATGACTCGAGGGGATATGGCAGAACGTTAAAGGATTACAAAACAGATAATAATTAGTAGGGTTACACAAAGTTCATAGCTAAAGTAGCCACATGTTAAGCAGCTAGTTCAATACTTCCTGGCATTAACATGCTTGAAAAATGCTTCTGTTTTTTAAAATGTTACGAATTTGCCAGTGTTCATTTCTTTTAACTGTATATTTCATGAATGTCGATTTGTTTATGAATTGCATGTTTACAAGCAGGAAACGTCGATATAATTACTTTATTCAGACGCGTTCACATATGCGTAGGAATAGGCCGTTACGCATTATATTAAGACATCTCGAATAATTCTTTGTATAATGCAATGTGGCGCTATGTGTCTCACATATCTTGCAATGTGGCGATAATGGTTAAGACTTTTTCCGAATTAAATTATCAGAAATGACATGCACCGCTAGGATGAAAAGTGTTTGTAAAATCAATATGGTAGCATTTTGACAAATTGTCATTAATATATAAATATATATATATGCATGTTTTGTATATATTTATATATATATTA